>JAYJMJ010000166.1:8340284-8353887 GCA_036873875.1 Laminaria ephemera | reverse complement strand
AACTCACGCTCTCGCGCTTTCCGCAAGTCAATTTTTTAGCACAAGAAAAAGTCCCTACGAGTACGAGTATGCACTCGAGGGGGCTCGAACCCGCGACGTTGACCTTAGGGGTTACGCGGTTAACCCACTATTAATAGAATTAATAGACCATCGGGGACGCCGATTGAACCATGTTTGGTCCTGATTACTGTGTTCCCCCGTAATAGTTATTAGTCGTGAAATGCTGCCGACTCACAGTCCTAGAAATACCTGTAGTCTTCGAGTACGTACCCGACGGTAGTGAATAATGGGGATGTACGTTACCTGTAACCGTAACACAAAGGTAACTGAAGTTGCGGGTGGGTAACAACATTTCTTGCGGTAACAAAATATGGCGTAGCGTCCCCTGAACGGAAACGCTCCCATTCACATTGGAAAATCTCTCAAATTGCAAATTGCATATCCCCTGACCCCCTGTGGTGAAATCCACATCAGTGGACCAGCCGCTCTTCTTTGCGGTAACAGCGGTAACAAAAATAGATGTGCGTTTTTCTTGTGTTAAGATTGTCGCAAATTTGGGGCAACGTACATCCCTGCTGAATAACTACTGCTGTGGCGCCTTCCAAATCAGATTCGCAGGGGAAACAGATACCAGTACCTGCATAGAGAAGGTTAATCATACCCGGTATCAAGTATAATGCCACTTCCAGTATCAAGTATACTGCCAGTCCCAGTATACCATCAAGCATGTTGCCAGTGGCAGCATACTCAGGTATATCGCCACTGCAAGTAAACTCAGTGTACATCGTCAGTATACCCAGGAATACTGCCGCTGCCAGTATACCCAGTGTACCTCGCCAGTACCAGTAATCCAGAGTACAAGCAGTAGTACCGGTACCCTAGAGTGGGTATTGGAGGTAATGATCAAATTACCGGGTACACACCAGTACCTCAAAGTATACCTGGTACCTGGAATTACGTTTACACACAAAATAATAGTACAAGGTATCCAGGTATACCTCTGGTATAATATGTGGGTACGCCCCAGTACTTCACGGCCTCACCAGAGTAAGTCATGCCCACCGTATCGTACATACTTCAACTCGGTGTTATTCATACTGCTGTACTGCTGTTGTTGTGACGACCTTTGACTTTGTGAAAAACGACCTCGGTTGCCGATGCAAGCTGCAGTTTCGCAAGTGACTCTGCTGTGAGGTATTCCTGCGACAACCGCGTGAGAAGAAACACATGCATCTACCCCTCGTGTCCCGCGCTCTCCCTGCCTCCCGCCTGCCCGCACGCGGCGACAACTGTACGTAGCACTGCTGGCTGTTATTTAGCCCCAAATGGTGCAATGACTCGTTCTTATATACGAGTATAGAGGTTGCGCCGCCATTTGGCAAGCTCTTGCCGCGCTGTGGGTCGGCGCGGCGGACGTTTTTCGCCGGTGGTTGTGCCACCCACCCCCCTGGTTCACGCCGGAAAATGGGGCTGAACGATCCATCCATAACCCAGAACGGCGGATCCACCAGAAACAGGGACATCATTGCAGCACAACCATCCTGCTGTTCTGTTCTGTCTTACATAAACCATGATATCGCTATCCACGACACTACGACAGGGTACAGAAAACAGGACGTCCTCGTACGAGTAGATATAACACGCTTAGTTTTGAGAGCAAGTATGTCTCACAAGCGTTGGAGTAGAGGTATGAATGATACAGCAGTATGACTCACGACACACAATCCACATGGCCAGGTGGTACAGAGCAGACAAGGCACCCTCTCGATAGCTCACATTTGGCTACTCTTTCCGTGGGACCAAGCATAAACTCACTCACCATTCCACATACCAAAAGCAACCGATTTTGGAAGGGACCCATCCCAATCGCATCGATCGCATCGGAAAATGTGGCGGGGAGTGGCCGCTCCACAGCAAAATGCGATGCCCCTTCAGCGAGAGACAGACGCTGACGGTCCATGTCCACGTTCATAGTCTGGTACCAGGCACCCGTGCTGCAGGCGTTGCGGTGATAGGGTCGACTCGTCGACTATGCTATGCGTTGCAGAAGGAAGCGCCGCAACAGAGCAGCAACAGTGCCTCCGGCGACGTACCAATGCACAACCAATCAGCTACGAGGTTAGATTTGTCCAATCATTTTTCAGCTGAGGGTTTTCGACTGACGATGATTGGCCACCAAGTCCTTTCTTCACAAGAAAAAAGTCCCACAGTCCCGCCTCTTTGGCGACCTCGTTGCCGAATGACAGAGCCGAGGCAACTCTCGGCTGGACAAGTACTTACGCTCGCATGGTACTTCGAATATGGTCGTGCAAATTGACACCGATTTGCTGCTGCCAGTGGAAGAGCGATGTGCTGCGTGTCTGCTCGATCTCCACGCGTCTTTGGCGGGAACCAGGTACGTACCTGGTACCTTGCTCGATCTCTACACATCTTTGGCGTGAACCAGCTACCAGGTACCAGGGTATATACTACTGCTTGTTGTGTCTTGTGTCTGTATCATGCTGTACGTTGTACGGCACCACTATGTGCTTATACTGGTGGTATATGTATCGTCGCCCGCATCGATTGGCCGAAGGAAGGGTGACAAAGACGCAGTCAGGACGAAGCTCGAAGGTGAACGCTATTGAGTGATCTTCGGTATCAGGCAAGGGCGCCATCCGTGTTTGACGAGCAAGGCGGGCTCGTACGTAGCGAACCTGGGGCCTCTAAAGTGAATCAAAAAGTGTCCTCGATGAAAAAGATCGCGGTGGTGTACGTACAGACAGATGGGGATTGGCGATCTTGAAGTCGAAACGGCGGCAAAGGCGGGGGCGTAGACGAAGACCATGCGGTGGCGAGGAGGGACACCGTTGTGGCGGAGACAACGGTAGAGAACCAGTGCATCGATGACTGTCAGCAGCAGACGCAAGGATGCGGTATCCATCTTCCACAAGCTAACAAGCACATTGCAATCCCGGCACAATTCGAGGGACGGATCAGCACGACGATTGACGAAGGTATGCGTTAGAGGCCTGGCAAGCACCCGCCACAAACGGGTATATTACCCGGATAATTCTGAAGTCAAACCCGAACCTTTGCGGGTAACCCGGGTTTTCGGACAACCAACTGAGTACTACGGGTAACCCGGATATATACTTGGCACAACCCCTTTTAGTTTTTGGTAACCAAGGGGTAGGACAAGCGGATGATAGTGTGTGCTGCGATTTTATGTCGAAACGATACCTACAGCCATCTAATAGCAGTGCCGGATATTTCCGATACTAATGCGGTCGCCTTCCCTGTGAGTTGTGTGTACACGTCGTGGATGATGAGCATTTTATTTTGAATTGCTTGCCTGCCGCCATGCGCCACGCACATGGTATTAATAGTTGCTCTTTTAGGTTTGGCGGTTGGCGCGCCCTTCACAGCTGCACAACTTCACAGCATGTATGTACTCGTACTGTAGATATTTAGAGAGACATGAGGTGGTGGCGTACGGCGTATAGTTGCACGCAATGAAGCGGTTACCTACACTTATACCCCTGACGTCAGATGGAGACCCAGGCCAGCATTGCTGTACACCAGGCTAGATAGATGGACTCGCTGAGGCACACTTTAGGCAACGATTCACGTTATTTGACATTTTCATGGTATTGCCATGGCCCTGCCATGGGTCTTCATGGCCGTGCTATGACAATGCTATGACACTGCTACCTGTCATGGCACTGCTACGGCATGGAAATGCCACGACACTGCCATGGCACGCCTCAAGAGTACACTGCCATGGGCTGCCGTGGCTGTACTGCCATTGCACGTTCTTTATTAACTCCTATGAACTGCCGCGGCATTGGCCACCATTCCGTTGGCATGACACCGCCAGCCAACAATGCACTGCTATGGCACTGCCGTGGATAGCGATGGGCTTTCATGGGTCTTCTATGCACTGTCGTAGGTCTTGGTGGCACTCCCATGTCACCGCTATGCTCTTTGGAGGGTGGTCATATAGCACTGCCATGAGCTTTCATATCCCTGCATAAAGTGCGTTCGGACTGTCATGATGAAGCCCGAGCACTGCCATGACCTTTCGTGGGCCTCCATGAAAATCCATGAGACTTCCATGGCAGTCCAATCATTTTCCAAATGTACCGCAGCGGGGTTGCGGCTGACCTGTACAACGTCAACGTGAGATGTGGACTCGCGGTACGTAAAAAATAAGAAACGAGAAACTCTGAAAATTGTTGAATTTGAGCCGAGAAAAATAAGAAACCATAATTTAAGAAATTATGCTGATGATGCTGGTGAGGGCACATAAAGTAAGACTTTGGGCCTGGACGCCAAATTGACGTTTCTTGACACCGGGCGCCCACTGTATATAATATGGAGAATTGTGTAGATTCCCTGTGTCCGTGCCGGTGCCTCATCCTAGAGAGAGACAAGCTCTGTGGCCACAAATTACGAGACAGAGATATATATCGCAATTACCCAGTACGGGGATTTGGTCATGCAATCCCAAACGCACTGAATACGAAAGCGAAACAAACACCAAGCTATATAGCAAATCAGACAACTTGCGGGGGAGAAAGATAAAGAAAAAGAAGAAATAAAAAGAAACGAAAAAAAGGAAAGAAAACTAAAAGGAACGCAAGCGGGGAGGGAAGAGGTACCCACGAAAACAAAATTGAGTGGAACAAATAAAACGCAAGACTAACAGAAAAACTACAGGGTTGTTCATGTGAGGTTGTCGGGGTTTTGTGGGGGTGCTGCCAATTGTTGTATCGAAAAACTTATATTGTGCATCGTGTAGATCGTCCGCTTTTGAGCCTGGTGTGCGCGGGTTCAAGTCTCGGCATCATCGGTCACATTTTCTGGGTTGAAAAAGGCTCGATGTGACTACTATGGCTTGGTGGGTATATCGTCCGCTTCTGAGTCTGGTGTGCGCGGATTCAAGTCCCGGCATCATCGGTCACATTTTCTGGATTGAAAAAAGCTCGAAGGTTCTTGATTTCCCTAGAGCAGTCCGTGGCAAGGGGTTCGCCCCGGAGACTGCTGACGAGATCATTTTCGAACCCCAAAGTATATATTTGTTAGTTTAAAGCTCTACCCGTTGAGCTACCAAGGTCATGTGACTGAAGTGGCCCACCAGGTTGGACTTCTATCTAACATAACCTACCAGAAATCGACCGACTGCCCGGAGTCCTTATCACAAAGTTATCGGGCCCCTTCACGGGCAGGGAGGGGGAGACGAAGACTGTACTACGTAGGTGGCCGGACCTTGGTGTGCAGCGGTCCTCGCTTGCGTCGCTGCCGTCGAACCATTTACGATGTTTGGGAGACATTACCGGGATGCTCCTTGTAAACTTTCGTCTTGGTACATACGATATACGGTTTGTGTGCTCGGGTGGACGTTTGTATACCATGCCCACGACCATTTCTGTTTCGTTTGGAAAGCTGAAGCAACTCCTCAACGTGCTAAGCGAGTGGCCTCCGGATCATGCGTTTGCGTCCGAGGCTGGTGTGCGGTCCCTAATTGGTCGGTTGTCGCACTTGTGTGATGTGGTGCGACCAGGAAACAAGTATTAATAGTTCGACGCATGCTGAATTGAGTAGGTTTACCCTCCCCGTTCGTGCGTGGGGCGTGAAGTTTGACGCAGTGCAAGCGAGAAAGGCGGCATCCTCGCGGATGCGAATAGGTCCCGAGTTCCATGCGGACGTGTCGATTGGTCGATTGGTAGCTGTTTTGCCTGCAGGGGGTTAGGTTCCCGGGGGGATAGTTTCGCTGCCTCCATGTACCGTAGCTACAGGCCGCCGCACGCATTTACCGTGCGGTCGAACGCCTTCGGCGAGTTCATGTATGATTGTTGCTTGGGGTCAGAGCAAGATTTTGGCGTGTGGTGGTGTTTGGATTTCAACGATATTGTGCGCGCGCAGGTTAACGGCAGAGACAACCTGCCCGACTAATATGCTTGAGCTTCTGGGCATGCTCGTGACGTCATAGATGTTCACCACGGAGTCGAACGTAAGGCTTAGCCACACGCGGGACAGTATTTTGATGCGAGGGGAGGACCCGTCCGCCGTACACTTGTTTAGCCAATGCCGTGGACCGCAAGGAACTCCGGTCGGGGGCACTTGCGCGTCTTTTGGGTGCTTGGAGATAGGCAATGGGTGGTATTTTGAGGCGTTACACGCCGCGGGAGTCGATGTCACAATTGCTGACGGCGAGTCCCCGTGGGATTGAGGGGATATTGACCATAGCCTCCGTGCGGCTCCACCCAACGTTGCTTGGCACGAACAGGGCTGGAGGCAGCGGCGCAGCGGGCGCCGAGCTGTGCCCAGAAGGTTTGGTACCAAGCCCATGCGCTACTCGATTGTGCCTTCGTCTCAAAAAAGATTATTATTATTAGTAGGGTTCACGGTCCTGGGCCGTTTGTCTGGGAAGTCCGTTGTTTGGAACGACAGACTCCGACCTTGATAATCCGAAAATAATCGGGCGTTACTCGAGTGTTCAGCGTGTGTGTTGGGTCGGACGGCAACCAAGCTCGTACTATTGCAAGTGGACTAGCAGTCGTGCTCTACCGAGTTGATTTGCGAATAGAGTTGCCGACACCTTCGCCACCCATGTGACCACCCATCCCTCCCCGCATACGATCACTCCTCCACCCACACGGTCACCCGTTCCATCACCCCCACCGCGGGGCTGGTAGCGGTCATCCCCAGGCCTGTTCTCGCCTCGACCATATCTATCGTTGCCTCCAACACCACCACCGCCGCCACGAGATTGACCCGCCGTGCGCCAGCCCCCAGGGGTCTTCGCGGTTGTCGTCGTTCCACCCGCCCCCGCTGCAAAAGCTCTACTTGTCGCCGCCGCCATCACCGCCATCGCGGCCGCCGCTACCGTGGCCTCCTCGTGCGCAGGAGTCGTTACCGTAGTCCTTATTAACCTTCGCCGAGGATGGGGCCAAACACAGTAGTGTTGAGGCGACCTCAGAGTTAGAATGTGTCAATGGTTTATTACTATTGGAGGTCCCGGTCACTCCTGCCAGTTGGCTGAGGAGGGAACTCCCGGTACTTGTATCGGTCCAGGAAACGAGAAGCAGCGGCCGGTGCCGTGGTTCCCGTACCATGCCGAGGGGGTCCTGTTGCAGCGTTGTGCTCCGGACGGTATTCCGATGATGCGTTGGGATTGACCGGGCCAGTGTACGCGGGGGGTACATTGTGAAGGCAGAGACCGGGCTGTCGGAAGCCTTCTGCGGTATTCACGAAGGAAAAGGAAGGAGTACCCCCGGCGAGGGAATCCTTCGGCTGTGTGTGGAAAACCCTATGCGAAGAAGCATGCATGTCTCGTACCTCTCGATACGACCCTAGAGAAGCAAATATCAAAGTCACACCACCATTTCCAGTGTCAGTCGATATGTCCCACCGGTCACGTGTCCACCTGTCGTGAACCCGTATCGGCACGCAACCCGCAAGATGCTTCGTTAACCAATCGCGTTGCCCGTTCTAGCAACTGGGATCCGGAACTGGAAATCTGACGGCCCGAGGAGCTAGCCCGGTGGGCCTAAACTCTCTTCGAACCCCAAAAGCCAAACAGACAGGCTCGGGAGTAGGGATCAAGGCCCGAGGGCCCTGCCTAGCTGTAGTAGTCTCTCTCCAGCGTCGCAGAGAATAATGACACAATATTTTGAGTGCCATTACCCTGTACAGAAAAAACCGCCACCTCGAAGAAGGGGCAAGTTTGGTTCTCATTGTCATCGACGGAATCATAATGGCTCCTTGCCAACGTATAGCGCTGAGTACAAAGGAAGAGGAAGAATTAGTGTTCATTCGGTTGTGCCCTCAGTTTCACATGCACGGAGCACGGATGCTCGAGCATGGCAGATTTACACGAGCGGGCGGCACGACTGCTGTTGATAGTCCTAGAGACTAGGACTACTGACTGTTGTGGCTTTCTCCCGCGCTGGTTATTATGGAATCGCGTCCGGGATTATACCCATATGAGGAACGCAGTGACGACATTCCATTGGATATCCTCTTAAAAGCAAGAGTGTAGGTTTGGTCATCCCCTGCCAAGAGTGCATGTTTGGTCTTCCCGTCCCTGAAAAGGGTGTGTTTTGCTTCTCGTGCGATGCGTATCCCATTTTGTTTCGTTACGGATGTTTCTGAAAGGTACTTAAGGCATGGGCGCTGTGTCGTCTGCCACCCCGTACAGTCGCAGGCAATATTATCTGGGTTAGTCGTCTTCGTGCATGAGGGCAGGTACATTTCCTCCGTCTTGTTTGCTGTCGGCGGGTGCGATGTTTGGGTTTTACTGGGACAAATCAGTGCATCGTAACACCACCCACGTGCCATATTCCCCACTCCATTTTATATCACTTGCTTAAAAAGAACAAATATACTGAGAACCACGCACGTTACCTAACCGCTCAGTAAGAGGTTATTCGCTACGTGGTTCTCTCTGTCAGAAGGACCACCATAGCGACTGGCAATACTACTGCTGCCGTGGGTGATGGCCCGCTAGGATACTATCGCAAGCGGCTCAGGCAAGCGTCAAAAATACATACCAGGTATATATATATATGTCACACATCCATGTTCGACCCGAGGCTCGAAAGCTTCCTTTACCTCCGAGGCCAGCTCCATGGCTCCATACTTCCGCTCGGCAAGTGGTGCAGCCAACGTCTACTGCATACCTTGCTTAAAAGCAGGACAGCTGTAACAACATACGTTCAAAAAACGGTTAAAAATCAACACACGCCCCACTTCATGCCTCATCAATCAGACGAGCGCCGTCAAGTCCACGGGGTGCAGGCTCCACTGATCTGAGCGGCAGGCGCCAGCTTACATCTACGGGCATATCCTAACACAGTCTGTATGTGAAACTGCACTATTAATAGCAACATAAAGCAATGGTGTCCCTGTTTCCTTCACGCACTTGCCCCTGCACCCGGACATCCACCACCACGCGATGGATTCAAACAATGGGATCATGATGCTCGAGTATCCATCGGGGATGAGGAGGATTGGTTCCGTCGAACGCGGTGGTTAGTGGGAAGAACCATTAACTAACCTTCTACGTGACATATCGCAGATATTTAGGCATCTGCTCACGGCGCTCTATCGCCTCCGCGATCCGAGCTATCGTCGTCTAGCTTCTTGCCCGCTGTTTCAAAGGGAATCATACCTGCCAAGCAAAGGAGGGGGGTGGTAGGGTCGTTTGTACGAAGCGGAGTCGGTAAGATTCTCCAAACAATATACAAACCCACCTTGGGTGCACTGACAACAACTAACGGGCGTCGCACAAATTAATGGCATGTGTTTTTCACAGTCCAGGAACGCGTCTCTATACATAACTATTCCCCGCCGGCTCGCAGGCCCTCCCCATCCACAAGTGTAAGACGAGAGGGAGCATTGCAAGCAGGTTTACCCCTCATCGCGTTCTGTAAAAAAAGAGAGGGCATGCAACTGAGGAAGGGGCAGAGGACTCCGATACTAGGAAGAGCGATCATACGGTCCTCATGCTTTGAGCCCAAGGAAACCACTAACCGGAGAAGATCGCCACCAAGGTCATCGAAGGGCCGAAGACTGCCAGAGGCCATACCGGGCCCTTGTCGTACAAAACCTCGGCCAGAATGGGGGCCAGAATACCTGACACACGACAGAGAATGGCATCAAGAGGGCAAGCAAAGGGCATGCAGGCACATGTCGTATTTGTATTTTGTCAGAATACAGAGGCTGTGGCGCACAGTGATGCGAGACCACGCCACCTGCCTGCACACTACCTTCCTTTGTTTACGCTAGTATTTTCTTGCACGACAAGAGTCTATTAACGGAAGGTAAGGCGAGGTTTAGCGAGGTTTGTCGATAACACGAAGTCTTCCGTCGGTACCTCGATCGAATCACGTGTACGCTTTCTAGAAAACGCAAACCTGTGCAAAGGCGAATTTATACTTCGAAGTAGTACCATTTTAATAACACTTAGTTGTGTGCTTTGTGAATTGCACGCATATTCCGTGGTTGTCATTTACGCTTGATGACCAGGGCAGTGGTTGGGTATACAATACTGCATAGCTGATCACAACGAGTCCAAAGAGGTCGGCCAACCTGCCGGAAACTTTTGTAGCCACCGACACACTCACCCCCGATACGCGTCCAAACCGTCGCGCTACCCACCGCCACTGCTCGATGCTTGGTGTTAAATAGCTCCGGTGTGATAACGAATTTGACGACCGACGGCACCCCTGTTGACAGGACGACAGGCGGGAGACACGAATTTCTGTTATGGTATCGAAGCGCTTTACGGCGTCATATTAACGAGGCAGCTCATCAACGCTCCCAGTATCTGGTCGCGATTGCTTTCGCGAGACGCGCAACCGTTCCTGTGAAACACCGCGTGGCGCCCCCTACTTTTAATAGAGTCTCATGTACTAAGTATGGTACCACATTGAAACATTCGGGGTAATTGGACAACATGCGCATCGGGGTTCAAGGCTTGCCCGCAAGCCTAAGATGCACGTAGCATCGTTCCAGGCCCTAGGGACAGTTACGTTTAAGATGCCGGTCACAGCATTCCGCTCTCCGCCGCTCTGCATACCGCCTCCTAGTTCAGGAATCGATATGTATGCATTGTGTACAACTGCATTTTCTTCCAGCGCAAGCAGGGGATCAACAACTCGAGTTGTGGGTCAGCCTGTCCGCGACAAACGTAATGTGCCAGAGACGGATTGGCCACAGCTGGAGGCACAGTACTGCGAAGAAACAATCAAAACTGCACTGCTCACCAAATGCGAAAAACGTGACAATAGTCACTGGAAGGAAGACCACCGGGGTACTGTACGATAGGGCCATGAACAGCATCAGCACCGCCGTCGCGAAAGAGGACCACTTCATGGTGCCCACGCGACCAAGCCGATCTTCGGAGCACAGCCACAACGAAAACAACGAGGCTGGGGGGAACACGCAAGAGGTGGAAGGGCAGGAAAATCGTTTCACTCTAGGGTATTGAGTCCACGTACCCCTCAGGCGATGGATCAGACACTGGTCTACGTTATCCGCGCGACTGCCGTCAGCATGTACATTTTATTTCCACCAAGTGATCGCTCTGGCTCCGAGCTCTATGACAGGACACAGGCGTCACAATGACTAGCAGCCCTCCGGCAGCCCCCTTCCCAGAGACCAAGAGGTCAACCCCTCCCCTCGCTACCGCGCCCTGACCCTTTCTTTGCCACGTACCCAGGGCGAGCGCCACTCCGAGCACGGCGCTAAGGATGTACACGAAGCCTTCGGCGTCGTCGGAGAATTCCTTGTAGTACTTGGGAAACAGAAACACCAGGCCGTAGTAGCTGGGTACAGGGGGGCGGATGGGATTGCTCAAATTAACGGACGTGGTAGAACGGTGCTACTCTCCTACATGCGGCAAAACGGTCGTGGAATGTGTTTCTACCCAATGCATGTCATTTGTTTTGAAAAAGCGACGACTTCCTTGTCGTCTATGAGCGCACACTGAGTCACGGTTGACACATCCCAAAATACCGTTGCCAACATGTATTATTTCGTCTATTAATTTCAAAATACTACATTTGCGATCGTCTGTCCATGTGGTACTTACTCCGCTGTAGCGACATCCTACAAGAGCACAGGGGGAAACACGTCGACGTTCCCCCGAAACAACGTCCAAGGTTAGCATGCACATATGTGGAGGCCACAACGCGTGCAGTTTACCGCCCGCAACACTGCAGTCACATCACGAGGGAGAACTTCTGCCACGTGCATCATCCTCGCACATGGATACACAGTTTCGTTCAGCACTGAGCAACGCAACGTTGACGACATTGACCGGAAAAAACGTCCCCACCTGATGTTCAAGAAGAGCCAGATCATCCAGCTGCCATATCGAAAATTGCGAGGTCCCACGTAGACCATGACAACAGGAGGGATCCCAACACAGGGGGTTATCGAGGGGTGGCGCGAATGGGTGTTAGCCAGGGTTTGTACAAGACAGCCGTAGCTCGTCAAAACGAAATTCGGTAGGTCAGTCAGATATCGGTCGGTCCAGACACGGCCGCGCTCAGCCGTCTCAGTTCTAAGAACCAACGTAGTAGAACCGGCAATCCTCCAAGACTGGTTTCCAAGAGGTTAAGCTTAGGACGGGGAGCCAAGTGAGAGACATGATGCCGCTCACAAGACGCGTGTTCAACCTTAAATACACTAACCGCATCCGACCAATGCAGCCTTCATGTTTACGCCGCCTGCTGACTAACTAATATCACAGCCCGGCTTATAACACCCACATGGAAATCGTCGCCCTTCGCAAAGTCGGCGTTCGGAACAGCTCACGGACGTCCCCTGCATCAGCGACGTTCTCTCTTCCAGCGAGATCGATGGATGAGCGTTCAATATTAAGCCCGACACGTTCTTCGTCGTTTGTCAGCTGCGACAGTTCCACGCCCAGCACGTTGGTTACTCCGTTCACCCTGGCAACTTCCTCAAGGACCTGCGGTGCAGGACAACGGTACATTGGATCACGCCGTTGTCCCGAAAGCTAGCCAAAATCGTTGTCCACCCGAAAGCTACGAAGCCAAAATCTGGAACTTGCGTATTGCTGCGACGTGCGTAGTCGTAACCTAGCAACGGGCGTAAGTGCTCAGCGCAGAACGAAATCGAAACAACCAATCAACAACGGCACCACCCACCCACACACCTTGACGGCTTCATGGTGCCTTCCCGCGACGCTCAGAAAGCGCGGGCTCTCCGGCAGAAGTCTGTAAGCAACCAAAACCATAGTGCCGGGCACCGCCGACAGTCCCAGGAACCACCTCCACATGGCTTCTTCTTGTCTGGTCACGCACGACAATTGAGCATTTTGTCAGGGAAAACGACAACACTAGTGTACCGCGTTTAGCTGTGCGAGAGCGAGATGCATTTGGCACTCGTATGCTGCGGGCCTTGGCAAGATTCTTGTCAACATTGCGAAAAACAGCCTGCTGCATTAACGTAGGCGTCAAAGCTAGGACCCGTGGCCTATATAGAGCATCGGTAAAAGTTTCAAGGACGCGACATCTTGGATCCTCACAACAGCAGTACTTGCTCTCGTAGTCTTGGTAGGGCGCAGGCGGTGTAATGCCCCTTGTACGAGGGATCCTGTGTTCCGCCGGTAGGGGCGGGCGCCACTACGACTGAATTGTAGACACCTTAGGCTTAAATGAATCCACCTCTCAGCAAAAAGTGGGCCGAATATTGAATGCATGCGTTCGCTCACCCGGATCCAAGAGTCCTGCTGAGAACGAACCCTAGCAGAGACGCGATTATGAGGCCAGCCGCCCAATACAGCCCGCTCAGGCGGCACAGCACCGCCGCCCGGTGGCTGGTTGGTAAGAACTCGGAGATGAGTACCGTCGTTACGGGAAGACTGCCGCCGACGCCGAAGCCCACAATGGCTCGGAAAAGCAACAGCAAACGGAAGGATGGGGCGAACGCTGAGGCCAGCCCCGCGACGAAGATGCAGGCAAGCGACAGAATGAACGCGTTGCGGCGACCGCGCTTGTCAGCGTAGACGGACCAGAACACCGCGCCTAATAGCATACCTTGTTTCACGGAGAGGGACGATGGCCGGGGGGGGGGGGGGGGGGGG
>JAYJMJ010000166.1:8325288-8338679 GCA_036873875.1 Laminaria ephemera | reverse complement strand
GGGGGGGGTCGCATCGTTGAGAAAGGCAGACGACAAAATCACAGTGCTGTGCCGCAGTATGAGCGATCGCATTACCCGCATTACCCGCCGGGGGCGATGAGTTTGGGGGGGGGTGGCAGGACGAAAATAGAAAAGAACACGTGTGACTAACGGTAAAGAACGAAAGTGCTGAGGTTAAACAAGGGGTAGTAAAAAATCTGACCAAAATACGGAGCGGTCGCAAAAACTACCGGCACACTTCAAGAACATTATGGCAATCAGCACTCGAATCGGAGTGCGCATCGTTCGTTTTCCTGCAGAAACGACGTCGAAACCGGGTCGGGAATGAGCAATATATCACACGAAGAGCCAAACCCATAAACCCCGAAAAACGGAAAGAAAAAAAAATCGAGTGCGGTGGTGGCGTGAAAGCCAGCCGTCCACGTTTGCGCTCGAGATTCGTCTGCGTCCCCGAACAAAAGCGCTAGCCAAGCCAATTTGAAGACACCAAGAACCCCGAACAGCCCTTGTCGACGTCGTGCAACGAGCCGAAGGGGACGGAAGCTTTATCAGTCCCGGGTCGTCCAGAAAACGCGCTAAATAGTCCCCATCGGGAGCTGGACGCGCGCTGCTTTTCCCGAGCCACCACAAACTGCCGTCGCCTTTGTGCAAACAGTGGCCTCCGTGAGGAAGCACCGTAATGATACATAGAACGGCGGAGCCAGTCAGCGCTAGGCACGCAGTCGTAACCGAGTGCCAGAGAATGCCCGTCGTTACCTCGAGAAGTTCCCGTTTGGCAACGCCGATTCGCATCCGGCGGTACAGGCAGTTGGTTTGGCGGCGGACGCATGGTACAGTAGAGGTGCACCATTTTTTTCTGAGGCTCCTTCCTCACTTGAGGAGCTCTAATACCTCACCCAAAAAGAATTTCGAGAAAATTAAAAGTGCTCCCCGAATGAGCAATCCCATGGCCTAGGTATACAACGAAACAAATTTCCCCCCCCCCAAAAAAAATGTATTTCCGACGATTTCGGGTTAAGGAGCCCCGTCATTCAGAAAACATTTCAGCCAAAAAAAAGTGCTACAGTACCTCTATCGTAGCACGCGTCGTTGATGGTTCGGAGGGCAGGCCCAACGAAGAACAATCTGCTGCCGAGAGAGCTGGGGATCCATTTCCCGCGGACCGATTGATGGCCAGTGATCTTCTCCACTCCAAGGCATTGGAGGGGCGCCGAAACATCGTCCTGAGTGTTGTGGTACGGGGGGAAGGTCGTGGTGAAGTTGTTGAGCATGTATGGCGTCGAACCCGCCGGTAACTATTTCGGCGTGCCTCCGCTGTCGTGGAGGTTGGCACAGGGCTTGAAGCGCGCCACGGAGACTCGGCAGTGTGCATCTGCGCAGGGTATGCCCGAGGGAAGATCCAAATAGAGGAACTTAGCACCGAGAGGGGAACCGTCAGGTGTGTCGTCGGAAGACCAGGGGTCAACAACAAGCATCTTGTAGAGGTCCGTCCTATTTAGCGAAAGCTTGACCTTGAGCACCTTCACATCCGTGCCAGCGTTCACGCCTTGGCGAATCTTGACGGCCGTATGGTATGTTTGACCCCGATTTCCCATACGAAGTTTAGAAGCCGGCGCAAGGCGTCCTATGGGGCGTTGTTTCGGTGGTCCACGCGAGAAACTGTGAGAGGGTATTGCTCGCGAACGATGTCGTGGGCGCGGTGATATCGGTCCGTCGCCTGGTCGCGATGCGAGAGCTGCTCGAAGGCTAATCTCTGATGCCCGGCGACCCCGGCGCATTCGAAAATAAACGGTTAGAAGGGGTCTATGTGGACCTCGTTGGCAGATAATCCGGTGGCTTCGCTGACCAAATGGTGGTATGCAAATTATACGTGAGGAAGTTGCGTATCCCAGAAAAATCGTCACTAATTGACGACCATAACCAGCATTTGCGCCATCGTGTAATTCACGCGCTCCACACCGACTTTACCGTTGAGGCGGTAGAAGCTGGTGGCGATTGTGCGAAGGCCAAAAAGCTTGTCAACAGCGTGCGAAAGCTTCGAGCAGAACTGGAGGCCGTTGCCCGAGATGATACTGCTCGGGCATCCCCAAAGGAGAATATGCCGGCTGATAACGACGTTGGTGGTTCCTGTGGTTGTGAATTCGGCGGCAGTGACCCCGAACATGTCCGCGTGGCGGCTGAAGACGTCAGTGAAGAGCAAGGTGTCGGTGTTACCCCGGTGTGCCGGCAGCGGGCCAAAATAGTCGACGCTGATCACAATGCCCGACCCCGATTCAAACCGTCAACCGCGATGATTGCCGCGCTTAACACTTCACAAAGTTGCGCGGCCACCAATGGGTGCAAATGCTCATCTCCGTTCATCAATAGAAATATTCGAGCATGCACAGCATGCGTGTTGCACCAAGGTGGCTGAAAGCAGTCGAGCGACGCGCCTGGATAGTTCAAGGGCGCATGAACAGAGGCGCGTAGATGCAAACAGAGTCGTCGTTCAGAATACACGCCGCGGGTCCCGCTGGTCGTGGTGAGTGTAGAGCGGGAGGCGGGGTTGGGCTACAGACAAGGAGGACGATGCCGTCGTCGGTAGTACGGAGGCGACCTTTGCCAGCAAGCTCCTGGATCTCCGAAAAGGAGGGGCGCTGATGTGGGGGGAAACGCGCCGAAACGTCGGCGGGCAGGGCCAACGGCCGGCCGAGAAGAACATATATGATATGGCATAGCACGAAGGCTCTACCTGTTGCTCTCATTTCCAGTTAGCATGCAAATAGCGCGCAGCAGAATCGCCACGGTTTAATTCGGCAGCAGCACCGAACGCGTCCAAGTCGGCCGTAGCGGCGGAGTGGGGGCTGGCGAAGGGGGGGAGTCTCAAAGTCGGGGCGCTCAGAGTCTCGACTCGGTCGCGATTTGACGGAATGAATACCGTCGGGATAGGCGTTGGGGCATGATATGGGTTCGCAGCGACGGCAAAAAGCGGCAGAAAAAGGTCGTGGGCGCGGAACACGCGGCGGGGTGACGGCCCGTCGAACAGGCGAACGAGAAACCCTGCCGGGTCTGCTCGGCGCCTGCAGCAGCGGCTGCTTGTTGGTGCGTCCGAAAGGAGATGCGGCTTGAAGATGACAGCGTACCGGGAATCTGAGGGCGGCGGAGAGGTCGGAGGACCGGGGGGCAAAGGAGCGGACGCGGCCGGATCAACGACCACAGAGTGGAGTCGGCAGTCGGCGCCCTGCGTAGGGCTCGATGGTGAAGAAGCCGGCCTACAATAGTGATCCCCAAGGGCACAGCAAAAACCGAAGTGAAGGCGGTATCGGCGGCATGAAAAATGGTCGCACGGCCGGGGAGGCGGATCACCGGTAGTGACGAGAGCATAAACGGAAGCGACGAACGTCCCTACAGGAGCAGAAAGATCGGCAATCCTCATACGTGGTCCGCGTGGGCGAAAATCGCGCGAAAACCACAAGAGGTTAAAGCGCGTCCGCCCAAAACGGCACTATCGGACCGAGGAACCAGCCGACTCAAGCCGATGCCGAGAAAAAGCGGAATGAAATGGAGGCCTATCAGGCATCTAGAGCAGTGAAAAGAAGCCCGGGCGAGCACTCTCAAAGAACAACTTGCCGCGTTCTGAGCTGAAGCACCTGCGTATAATTGTTATTATACAAAATGCGCGCAGCTGGTTACTGTCGGTAGTTTTGCCATCGACGGTCGAATCATTGTCAAGAGCAATCCGGTTTTAAGGGCGCAATGCAATCGATCACGCGATAAAGTCGAGAGTTTTCTATAATTTGGCGTCGGCTACGTCACCCATCAAGTGTGAGTCCGCCGTTTCCGCACATTTATTCCACCGTCGGATCATTTTGGATCGTAAGATAACGTTTGTGCTGCTGGCACGTCTTCCGCGCGCACGCCGATACCGGACCACTACCTCGTACGCCGTCCGCTTCCTCTACGGCCCTAGTCCGATCAAGATTGCGACCCCCTCTTTTCGGTACAGAACATCCATTGGCCTCGTACGCAATTCGCGGTATCTATGGATTCAACACTATTGTGGTGATTTTGCCGGTGGCATGTGCTTTTTTGCGAAACGAAGACAAACGCGTCTCGTGCAGTCGTATATGCTGCCTGTGCTCGGCACTATTTATCGCCAGAGTTCGCCCTTCGGTTCGGCACCAATCAGCCAGACTAACCTCGAGGAATTAGAGTAAGCAATAGTCGGCTGCTCATTTTTAAAACGCCTCTTCTTGTGCAAAAACAAAAAATGCTCCAGGTAGAGCACGAACATTGAAAAAACACGCAGCTTCCAAAGATGAGCACCGAATAAATGTATCGATCTATCATAACAGGTGGGGTTTTTCTTCTAATACAAAGAAAAAACATATATTTCAAAGTGCCTCTTCAATTATTAACATCGGGAAGGCTTCCAATCCTTCATTTTCCGCCGAAACTTGGCGCGTTTCTTCACGGCAAGACAAAAGCAGTTGCCGTGCTCCGAGAATGACCAACACAGCACTAGAGGGGCGTACCGAAGCTCCAAGCTTTGACGCCCCACCTGCTATACGACAACGTGCCGCGTTTGCTGCATCCCGCCCTCACTGCAAGCGAACCACTCGCTGGCAGACATAAAGCCACATCTACATCATCCCGACCGACCTACCCGTCGGCGCGTTCCAACAAAAAACGTACGTATACCAGGTACCAGGTATTGCATCATCAGCGCAGCATCAACATCGTGCCTATCATAAGCTCCAAACAAAAAAGGCCACTAATCAGAATGCTACTGATAAGTAGAAGGTACGCTATGATATAGCCTTCCGTCTCGATGGATCACAGCTCTTGCAGATAACACTCCACAACACGGCCAACCGTACACCAACACCACCAATCCACGGATCAAGTGGGCGATCCCACTTTACGACAAAAAACAAAGGGTACTCCCTTGAGCAGGCCGGCCAACGGCTGTCTCTTTCGAGCACCAAGCCTCAGGGAACACTCCCACGCACACACACTTGCAGCTTCACATCGACACCTCATTGAGTGAACTCCACGCCCCGCCCGCGTGTTGGTATTAATTACACCCCCAGCAATCACATCGCATCACACACGTCATTGAATATGCCGATAGATCCTTGAATCGACCAGAAGCGTTACAGCAGAGTAGCCGGACCGCCCCGCACAAAATCTCAAAGGCCACCGATCTTCGCAGTTTTCACCGAGGTGCGCTTTGCGTCTTGCGTCCCTCGACGCAAGAAGCGGCGCGGTTGAACCGTTTCCAGGCAGGTATGAAAAATCACATCAACTCTACGGCGTCATTCGCAGCTTTTCCTGCACCCCCGCCCGCGGCTCTTCCTGCGCCCCCGCCCGCGTTCGTCCACAGAGAATATTCTTCAGGAAGATTCTTCAGGCGACTTCTCGCTTCGTCGTGTTGGATGAGGATGTGGCGGTCGAAGATCTCTCGAATGACATCCAGGGGGCAGCCCCTGCGTCGCGATATTATAAGCGAACAGCGTTTGGTCAAAAAGACATACGGAAGGAAGGGCAAGCGAACGCAAGCGAACATGCATGCGAAAGCAAAAGCGAACGAGGCAAGCGAAAGCAAGCGACAGCAGGCGACAGCAAGCGACAGCAAGCGAAAGCAAGCGAAAACAAGAGAAAAAAGCGAAAACAATCAAAAACAATCGAAAGCGACAGCGAAAGCGACAGCGAAAGCGAGAGTGGTTCATTCACGCACGACGTTCGCTCGCTTTCCGGAGTTTTACCCCCTCTGTCGTCGTGTTCGTTGCCAAGCGAAACCTGTCAGCCGCCCACTCGGCGTTTTCGCGCAAGTTCGTACAGCGAAACCCGGCCCAAAGCAACGACGGGCCCGTCCCTTGAAAGACGAGAAAATCGAGGCAACCGATAGGATTCTCAAGCACGCGCACGTTCTGTACGTAGCCGCGTCGACCCCCCGCTTGAACAGTTTCCCGCGTGTGAATAGCAGTGGATGGCGCTGCTTAGAGGGGAAACCGACAAACCGCCTCTACGACGTACGCCAAAAAAAGCATCCCGCGCATAACGAAGCAAGCGGGCGCTACATACAGCAATACAAGGTTGACATTACGTTCGCTCCGCTGGCCGTGGCACACCCCTTTTTTGGGACTGCGCGCGCGGCCGCAAACAAGAGCACCAAGGACGAATGAAGCCTTACCTCCGTTCCGCCTCAGGCATAGCGCTTTCCGACCTCTTCAAGAAGAACCCGTCGTACACTTTGTCGAACCAAAACTCCCCCAGCTTGTGGTCGGCGTCGTCCGCACTCTTGCCGTCCAGATGGAGGTAGCCGGCCTTGTTCAGAGCGTCCTTCAGATCCGCCTGCGCCTGTTGAGTGCCGTGTTTGAAAGCAGTGCCCAAACGGGGTGGGGTTGGGAACGGTCCGTTATATTAGCAATGGTATAGTAAGCCCTCGAATACGAGGATGTAGCATGTCAGGGTATTATCGCCCCGTGCAAAAAAGCAGCATCGGATGGACGTACAGCTACGGCAACGCTTTTGAAGACAAGCACGGCGCACTCTGCTGTTATTCTTGCCGTGAGAAAAAGCAGCAGCAGATGGACGTACAGCCACAGTAACGCTTTAGAAGACAAACACGGCACACTCTGCTGTGTTTTTCTTGCCTTGTTTTCCTCGGTGAAGGTGACGACGCCTTTTTCGATCGGCACACCGGCCTCATCCACCTGCACGAGGTGATATTACAGGGAAGAAGCAAAGACGAAGCATTCAGATAATGTTCAGCCTCTTCCTGGCGGATTTGCGACAGGAGGTGAAATCAAAAGCCAAATCCAACATGTTCGGATCGCTGCCCTGACAGACACCGCCTAATGAAACGGCCCGGCCAAACCAAGACCAAAACGAGATGGTTCGGAAACGTCCTTTGTACTGCTCAACTCTTCGCTCAGACCCAGACCTCGCTGACCCCGAAGCAGACCAAGCAAGGTTGTGCTATCGCTCGGGAGCATACAAAACAACCACTGCGCCAGATATCGTTCTGTGGTCTCAAAACACGAAACTACCGAACAACCCGATAACCAGGAGCGGAAACTTCGGCTGGAGCCACGCCCTCTTCGGAAAATCAAACCCAGCCACTCTGGGTTCACCCCCCCCAAACAGCAGTCGACACACCTTCTTTCTGCCGCCTAAGCGGGTGAACTGGAAACCTTCCGCCCCGAGCGCAGGCGGTCGCAATGCCGCTGCCTGCTTGGTCACCCTTTCGGCGGTCTCAATCGCTTCCTTCGCATCGAGCATGAGCTTATCCGCCGGCAGGAGGTTCCGGTGGTGCCGCTCGTCGCCGACATCGAGCACCACCTCGCGCTGCCGGGAAGACCCCCGCGGGATACTCAGCCGCCCCTTGCTCGAGCGCCCGGAGCGTTCGTCGCTCGCCTTACGCGAGCTTGCGGTCGAGCTGGACTCGCCATCTTTTAACATGCTCTTCCGCGCCGGCAGTTTGTCCAGGAAACGGGACAGCCGATGATCGTCGAAGGGCACCGCCGAGCCTTCTTCGATGGACCGCATGATCCAGGCTTGGTCGACCGAGGCAGTAGCGCCGACCTCAACGCTTTCCTTGGTTGCTGACCCCGCGAGATCCTGGCTGATTGTCTCGTCTGGGCAATCCCACATGACTACCAGCACCACCCTCTGGCCTTTCACGGCAGGCGCCTTGCGGGTCCTGTCGCCAACGCCATCGCTGACGCCGCCAGCGTCGACATCGGACGTGTCATTGTCACAGTCAGAGCTGCCGTCCGCGCCAGCAAAAGGGTCGTCCGTCCACCCTCTCCGACCTCCCGTCGGTTTCGGCTTCACATTTTCTTTCAGTGTGCCTTCGCCAAGCTTCACCAGTCGAGCCAGCCGACCCTTTTCGACCTCGCTAGAACCCGCACCGGAAAAGTAGAAGACCAATTTACTGAACACTCCCGGAAAGCCCTCCCCCCTAGCGACCCGCCCTCGCCGCGGCTCGCAGCCTGGATGGTTCTTCAAACAGCCGACGATCTCGAACTCGCGGGGTGGGGCTTGAGGCGAAGACGCGGAGCGACCATTTACACCCGCGACGTCACTCGATTTGCACTTGGCGTTGCCCTCGGCTCCTTTCACCGCCTCCAAGCACGCCTCCACCCAAGAAAAGTCCAGCACCCAGAGCCCAAGCATCACTGCCTCGAGGTACCCCTCAACGCTGTGCTTCACCAGCTCATGCCTCACTCCCCGTCCGTTCTCCTCGTCGACTACGCGACCGCCACCGCTACCTCTTCCACCGCCACCGCTGCTGCTGCCGCTGTTCCTTTCCAGCGTCAAACCACTGCCGACCACCACGTGGGTCGCGCCCCAAACCAGAGAGGTGTATAGGCGGCGCTGACCGAGCTTCTTGCATAGAAGTTTCGCGCGGTTCAGCTCCCACTCTTCGCCGCCCAACAGAACAATCACCGGCCGACGCTCCCCAACGCCAACCGCAAGTCGCTGCCGCGAAACCGCCCGCTCCCGCGCATCCCGTATGCTTTTCGAAGCCGGTACCCCACGCTTCCGGCTAGTAAGCGTCGAAGTTCCCCGCCCGTCTCCTGTGGGGACACTCCTCTTCCTGCTCCTCCCGTGGGCCGCCTCTTGGTGTCCTTCATCGGCAAGGTTGATCGCATCGGGGATGCCAACTGCAGCCGCGGCAGCGACGGCGCTTGCATCTGTACGCCCTTTCCCCTGAGCTCGTTTCGCCGCTAAGCCAGCATCTAGAGCTGCAACCTCCTGTGCATTTTCGAGGACAGGGCGGGAGCGGACGGATGTGTTTCGTTCGCGTGAGTCGTGAAACAAAGTGGTCGGGTGCCAGGGGAGGAGGGGGGCGAGTTGAGGCTGACGCGCACGGCAAAAGGCGAAAAACTGGTGCTTGGTTCCAATGATAGAGTCGACAACCTTTTCGCGGCAACATGGTCAGGTATATGCTATGCACTGGCAACGAACACGCACACCCGGCGTCGCCATCACCGACAATAATCTTAACGCCGTCTGATACGAGTCGCGTTCAAACGCCCTATTCTCGACGTTACACCCCGGGTCCCACCCTTGTCTAAGCAGCACGCACCTGGGTATCCGGCCCCAAGCTGTACGGCGGCCAGCTTCCGCTCTTGCTCGCGGAGTCTCCTTCTCCGCAGCTGTTTCCCCGCCCTGCCGCTAGAATCGAGTTCGACCTCTTGGCCTTGTTCTTCTCTCTGATAATATTGTCCACGCTTCCCCTACCAAAGAGTGACGAGCTGCGGGCGATGCTCGAGCTTCCCGGGCCACCGAAGCCCATGATATCGTTCGACGGACGGCGGTGAAGGGTCTTGGAACTCTTCCCCCCCCCGCCAGGTTGCTTCTCGCGCCCTTCCGCGCCACGCGGCTCAGCATTGTCAGACGGAGAATCGCAATCAGAGCGGAGCTCGAGGTGGGACGGCTTGGCGTACGGGTTGGTCACGTTCTGCGAGAGCCACTGGCCAGAGTTGGCGCCAGTCGGAGTCGGCAGCGCCAGGTCTGGCGGCTGCGGTCTGCGCGCTCCGTCCTCGCGATCATCCTCGCTACCATCGCTGGCGTCATCGCATTCGTAGTCGCTGTGCCCGCCGTAATCGTCACCCCCCTGGGCATGCCAAGCGTCCTGCGCGGCGGCCATATCGTGTCCAACCTCAAGCTCGCTGTCGGTGTCGCTCTCTCCGGGACAGCCGTCCCCTCGAAGAGCCACGGGGGGGCGCTGCTCCTGTCCGGTCATCGTCAGCTCTTCCGACGCTTCGCGGTTAGGTCTTTCGGAGACTTCCACGGCTGCCGACGTCTCTGGTTGTGACGGAATCCCCTTCGCGGAAGGCGCAGGCCGTGACAGCTTAAGCTTTTTCCCGGCGCTTCCTGGATCGTCGGAGGGCCTGCTTGGAGACAAGGTCGCCGAGTCCACCGCTCGCTTAGTGCCAACGCTGCCAGGGCTTCGATCCGTAGGAGGCGCTGAGCTCTCTCGACGGCCCCCCTCGCGGCCGTCACCCTGCAGTGGGGGCGGGCAGCAGGCAACCAACCCCTGTGCGGCCAACGGACCACTTGGCGGTTCGATGCTCTCCACCTCATCGTTGGCTGGCGGCGGCGGCGGCGATAACGACAGGTCGCCACGGCTCTGCGCAACTGGACTGACCGCGTCTCCCCTTCCTACGCCTCCACTTTCGCCGCCGGTCCCAACCGCTTCGTCCGCCATGCTCTGGGTCGCCCCCACTTGCATGCGTGGGGTTTCAGGGATTGCTGAAGGGGGGATGTCGGTTTCGGCCCCTGCTGCCGCTGCCGCCGCCGTCGATGACGACGACCCACCAACCTGTGAGACTGTGTCCCCGTAAGCACTAGGGCTGCTGCTCCATGGCTGCACCGTTTCCGGCACTTCCTGGGTTGCGAGGCTTTGGTCTGGTGTTTCGGGGACATGCCGTTCGGTTTGTTCCACGCGGTCGTCCTTCGGCCGTCCCTCTCCGGCGGCGACAGGGCTGGCAAACCCGCCCCGCTCCGACGGCTCTTGCGTCGCCAGGCAAGGCACGCCGGCGTTTGAATCGTTCCCCATACCGCCCCCCACATTCTCTCCGGTGCAATCCAATACCGGTGGCATCGTCTCGGGCACCTCCTCTGCAGTGCCGCTACGGCCTTTTTGCATAGATGAAGCCATCTCAACGCCGAGCGCATCCTTGCCGACATCCGTCGATGAATGCTGCTGACGATCGCGCTTGCTCTCGACCTCCGAAAGAGCCTTCTCCCTCTCAGCATGGTCTACTACCCCTTGCATGCGCGGGGACGCCCCCCCGCACGCGGGGGTCGTTTGTTTCTGCGCAGTAGCAACGGAGGTGGTAAGGTCGAGCACCTCCATGGCGTCGACCATCTCGCCTCCGCCAAGGCCGTCCGCCGACGTTGTCCCCAGCTCCGTTGCAGAACGTTTGGAGGGTGCTTCCAAGTCCTGCGAGTCCGCGCTCGCGCTGGACAAACCCTCTTTCACCGACATCTCCGGCTTGGTTTCGGGCACCACCAGCTCGTCGTCAACACCCACCGGCTCTGCTACACCCTGCTCGCCAGCATCATCGCCTCGGACCTCAGGTGTCCGGCCTTGGCGTGCAGGCGTTTGATCAAGCGTTATCGGGGCGCGCCACCGCCTATCTTTGCGAGATCGATCCTCCTCGCCCTGCGTGTTCTTCCAGTTCGGCACTTCGCGAGAGGCGACGCTCTGCGTAAAGGATTCGGAGGTTTGCGACAGCAGCCCACTTGCGCTTCCAGTAGTAAGCGGGGGCTGCAACCTTGGGGCCGCCACTGCTGCGCTTAATTCTACCACCCCCATGGTGGGGGAAGGCTCGGCAGAACGATGCTCGTGGGGGCGGGTACTGCGCGCCTTACCCTCCGACTGCCCTGTGACATCATCATCACCTGCCTCCGCCTCCGCCTCAGCCTCGTCACAAGTCTCCTCCTCTAACTCCTCCTTTTCCTGCTTTTCTCCTACCCCCCGCTCCGCTTGGGCCACCACAGCACCATCAGAAGCCACCGACCCACCCGTGCCGTGCCCTCGCTCTAGGCAATCTTCCCGTTCGGCTGGGGGGTCTTCTCGAGAAGATTGGCGGGCCACCTCCGACGACGGCAGCGACGACAGTCGCGGCGGCGGCGGCGACGGCGGCGGTGGCGACTCGAGGTGCACCCAGTCGTCGCGCTCCTGCCGCGCCGCGATCGTAAACAGGGGAGGGCTTTCGGCGTCCGAGACTTCGGCCTCGCTGTCTGATGCGGCGGACCCCACGGTTTGGAGCGAAGAGCCAGAAACGTCGGCGTCACCCCCGGCGGCACCTGCGGGAAGGAGGCTGTGGCGCTCAGCTCCCGGCGCTGCGTCCGAGCCGGCGCCTCGAGCGACATTCTCGCCAACACAACCACTACCGTCGTCGGCCGCTGTAGCCTCGCCTTCGTATTTTCCCAGCCGGCCTCCGTCGGCAGTCGCGCGCTTTACCGGGACGTCCTGCCCATCGTCTCGCTTTCCCGCCCCTTCGTTGCTTACGGGTTTGAGGGGTCGTTCGGGAGATTGCCCCCCTCTCGTCTGACCGGCTGGAGACGATTGCCACCCATCCTCACGATGGCGAGTTCCGTTCATTGAGGAATATGGCCGAGTGCTCTTACCGCTGCAATCGGCATCGATCTCGACGGGCTCTTCTGCTTCTCCGCTGCCCCCTCCGCTGCCGCCCCCGCTGCCACTGCCACCTCCCACGCAAGCGGTAGGACGAGCCCCTACACGCGGACGCCTGGCGCCGAACAAGGCCCGCTTCGTTGCGCGCGCCACTCCAGCTTCGGGCGCAGACGCACCGCTCTTCAAGGTGGGGGGCGTTCGGATCAAAACGCCCCCCATCTCCCCCGTCGAAGCCCTTAGCGGTGACGCAGCAGCGTCCACAACATCGCACGTATCCGGGAGGGTCCCGGAAAATCCGAACGCCGCCCTCCCTTCGTCCGCCGCCACCTCTGGAACTCCCGACGAGACAGGCGTTGTTCCCGCGCGGGGTATATTTGGGGAATGGCTTGGCTCTTGACTACGGCACTCCTCTGCCGCTGAGTCGAGAACGCCCCGCCCAGCTCGTGCCCCTCCCGCTGGCGACGGCGATTTTTGTCCGTCCGCCGGTCTGTTACCTGCAGCAGCCGCCGACTTCTCACCCTTCGCCATCGGCAACGCCGGCGGCTTCGGGGGCGCGCCATCTTTGTGGGGGGCACTCCGACCCGGTTTCTCGCCGTCGGCACCACCCCTCGGAGCGGCCAGGGCACCGCAAGGGTGAGGCGATTGAGGTTGCTGCTGCAAGCGCACGCGCGGCGGTTTCCCCGCCCCGGTGGGGCTCAGGCCGGCGGGTCCAACGCGAGCGACAGGAGACGGGGCTGAATTCGTAAACGGGTTCACGCGCCAGGGCAAAGCCGCAAAGTTCTCCTTATTCTGCCTCAGTAAGTGCTCGTCAACCATAATAGCTTCCTTCAAGCTCGCGCCGGCGTCGGCTGCCGCTGTTGCTGCGGCCTTGAGGCCATGCGCGTCGCCCGCCCCAACCAGTGCTCCACCTGCTTTGCTTGGAAGGCCGGGCTCGGCTTGCGCCAGAGCATCTGCCACGGCCGTGCTGCAGTTCTCCCACGAACCGTGTGCTTGCGCAAGCGTGCTCGTGGCTGATTGCCTCTCGTCCTTCTCGTCCTCCTCTATAGCCTCCTTCTTGTCCCCCTTCCCCTCTTTGACGGTGCCCTCTTCGACGCCATCTTCTTTGAGGTCGTTGTTGTCGCACCAACCGTCTGCGGAGGCACAGTCGCTTACCGTGCAATCCTTATCGCCACCACTATCCTCCTCCTCCTCTTCCCCCTCCTCCTCTTCCTCCTGATCCTCTTCCTCCTCCTCCTGCTCCTCTTCCTCC
>JAYJMJ010000166.1:8263223-8274051 GCA_036873875.1 Laminaria ephemera | reverse complement strand
TACTCGTACGGTAAGAAGAGTGAGTGTGGTCATATATCAGCCGCAAATATCATCTACAGGAGGAGTGGCGGCCTTTTGCGTGAGTGTTTTACTTGATTTTAGAATGTAACTGTTTTGGCCCAGAGCGACCAGGTATACCTGATTTTGGCCGCTGCCCCTAATACAGTCTGCTTGTAATCTGAAGTACGCGTACAGCAACGGATGGAACAAGCAGAAGTGGTCAACATTCGACAGACTTCACACTCCACACGCCACACAATGCCATCTACGCTGAACCTGCGAATACTACTTGAGACACTGCTGATGCCGCTGCTGTGTGCTGCAGCGATATCGAGAGACAGCACGTTCACCTCTTGACAGACAGCAAGTTCGCCTTAATTCGCCTATTAATAGATTGATTCCAAGCTACTACTGCTGTAATAATACCAGCGCAACACTCGGCCCTACACCCTTGACAGGGCACGTTTTCACTTGTTTTGACATTACAGTAGAGTTCCTTCTATAGTGCCGGTTACCCGCTATGGTGCCTGTAAAGTCGTCTGGCACAGATGGGAACAATCAGTAGTGGAAGTATGAGGAGTGGTACCAGTTGCCGCTATAGTGCCGGTATTTCCGGCTGGCACACTGGCACTATAGAGGGACGACTATTTACGGAGGACCATAGTAATCAGGACCCAAGATATACACCAAAACCTATATATCCCAGTTTTTTTACTAACCATACATCTTTGCTTTGGTGGGCTGTGGATCAAACGCGGAGGAAAGTCGACCTTGTGAAACGTGAAACAGCACCTCTTCTCCCCGAACCCCGAACGAAGAAAAGAGAAACCCTGCATAGTCGCGCATCGTGAACCTTCTGCGAGTGACACCGAGCCTCTCATATAAAAAATTAAAAATACACTCGTACAAGCAGCTGTGAGATCGAGGATTTCGTCGAAACTCATCTTTGCAAGCTGTGTGTGATAATCCGATCGCGCGTGTTACGCAGCCTTTTACGGGAGAACAGCACATGCTCCAGGCAATAAAACCACTGCTGTCTCGCTCGCCCGGACCCGAAACGCGTGTCTCAAGCAAGGTAGTCAGCCGTGTGGTATACAACGACGCGCGAGTGTCGCAGACCAGTCTAAAACGTATGATACCATATAGTAACGCAATAAAGAACGAAAAGCAATCAAGACATTCAGCCAAGACCGATAGTATAATGGAGACGTGGAGAGTGTCACACACCAGAGGTACGAGTAGCTCGCCATACTGCTGTAATTGCGTCGACAGATGACAGACAGCGGTCACACACGTGGAGCCAAACCTACACATACATCTCTGCATCACCTCGCTCAGCAATAAATCGTGCCATTCAGCAAATCACACAGATCACATGAACAGAACCGCGCATAGTACTTGTGATGCTGCTGTAGACTACCAGGTACCTGGTACTGCTGTACCTGGTAGTGCACTCACCCGTAGACCTTGGAGTCCTTTGAGCACTTCTTGGCGAAGTCGAACACCCCCGCGATTACATTGTGGCCGCCAGGCGCCTGCCCTCCGCTCAGCACCACGCCCATGTTCAGAGGCTTGTCGAACACATCGGCCACACCTCCCGGGACGAGCTCGATGCGGGGCCTTCCGTAGGTGCTGGGAAAGAGCGCCTTGATGCGATCTGACCCGTCAGCAGTTGCAGCAGCAGCAGGCACAGCAGTGTGATTAGACGGCGGGATCCAAGACAATGCAGGTTGCAGACAGGGTTGTTTGTGCAAGATTGCAATATTCCTGGGGTTGTTGTGTTCTGGTCTCGCAATGTGGAGGAATTGAGTGCCTTCTGCTGAGGAGCTCATCTAGCCGTCCATTATGAGGCTCTAATGCTTTCGGTGTACGATACTGTGTGTTGTAGTCTAATTTTCTTCTCTTTTTTTATCGTCCGGCTTCGTTGCAGCAGGAGAGAGTCCGTCAAGGTTTAGCTTGGACTCTTGTCTCGCTCCTATCAGGGCATGGCTTGTCGCCGAGTGCATGCACAAGATAGGATATGTGGAGCACATGAGTGGTAGATATGATAGCTGAACTACTGCCGTATCTCCCGTGCCTTGCCTGTGTTCCCGTTGCATTGACCTGCTCTTCTTGACAGGAGTCAACGACGCAGAGACACACAAAAACACACATGATTCTTCTCTTGTCATAAAGACTTTAAGCGTGTACGTATGTATGAGCAGCAGCCACACGACGCTCCGCCTCATGCACTCACCGTGGTGGTCCCTGGCGCCGAGCGCCTCCCTCTCCATGACGTGGACAGATCTAGCCAGCACCACACGGGGCTTGATGCAGCGGTAGGCTATCCTCTCCTCCTGGAGCTTGGAGTACGAGCCCCGCTGCTCGGTTTTAGCCATCTCGACAGGAGCCATGATATTGCTGCTTGCTTGCTGACAGCCCTCCTACCGGCAAGTGGCTGATAGAGCGGGCTGGTGCTAACGCGAGGTAGGTGCCCGGGTGACAGGCAGACGTCGCTAGATGCCAGCTAAGACAAGTGCACGGCGAGAGCAGAAACACAACTTGGAAGCAAAACAGAGAACCGAATATGTGGGAGGGAGGTGTACGAGTATGCCTGCTGCTGGCTGCTGGTATAATTAATGGCAGGAGACGAGTTCGACGCGATACACGAGACACGACGAGACACGTTGTGACGTTTTGTTTCACATCGCAGCTGCCCATTGGTCAACTTCACAGTTTTTTTATGTGGTCGGCCATTCGCTGAAGAGTTAGTGGGTTTTGTACAGATTTAGAGGCATTTGTCCTCCGGAAAACCGAAGAAAAATGCAACGCGACGAGCTGGCTCTGGGCTGCAGCGCGCAAAGGAACCCCAGCACAGCTGGCGTGAGTCTCAAGCTAGAGGATGTCGGCAGCATGCGGATATGCAGGGAGCGAGCCAACCCGGAAGCGCCAACGAGAGTCCTGGCCCGGGAACGACCGCCGTCCAGCAGGCTCGACGAGTCCATGCCCATCAACAGACTACCCAACGACGTCCGAGCACCACTTCTTGCCCACCCACCTCGCTCTACTCCGCGCCCTGCATGAGGACGACGCGGTGGCAGATGAAGTCTCCTGCTCGAGGCCGTCCTGGTTCGAGGTCAACAGCTTCTTGCGGCTCCAGGCGTCCATCGTCGAGCGCGAGTCTCAAGCCCGCAGAGCCCATTCGGTCCTGCGAACGCTGCAGCTGCCTCCTGCTGCGACCGTTCCCGAGGCGCCGGCCTCCCTCCCAGACGCTCCGCCCACGCCTGTCACGGCGCGACGGCACAGAGGACCTCATCTCGACGAAGCTGCCTCAAACAATCAACAACAACCTATACATGCTGATCAGATCTCAGGCTTAGGTAGTGGCGCCGCCACCGCCGGAAGTCGAGGGACGATGTCCCCCGGTAGTGCCGACGGCAGGCGCAATACGTTGCCAGGTGCGGCGGCGGTGGACCCGCGTTCGGTGGTGTGCTCTGTCCTTCGGAGAGCCATAAGAGAGCGCGAGGGCGAGCACAGGGCTACGTGCGCTCGGCAGCGGGTGCTCAGGAGAGGCGTGGATGAAACCGTTCGTCGGCTGGGGTCGTCCCTTGACGGGTTGGCGAGTAGCCGGGCGGATAGGGCGACGCCTTGGCGGGAGCGAGAGGACGAGGGGGCTGAAGCGGCGGACGTGGAGGAGAGGCAGTTGAGTAAGTTGTTGCTCTGGCGAAAGCTGCAGGCTGCCATGTCCGCTTGCCACGTCGCATCAGACGTAGAACTATTATCGTAGCTGAGGAAGGGAGCGGGCGGGGAGGCACGGCCGTGCCGTCGAGCGCTACGCACTCGTTGACTTTACGAGCTGGTCCAGCCTAGTGACTGATATTCATTCGATCGGCGTTATCTTGGTCATTTCGGAATATGAGGACTCCAAATTTGGCAGACGTGTTCCAGGTAGCGCATTATTTACATCTGGATTTTTTGGAATCGGAGTTGATGCCCGTCGAGAAATCCCATGCCGAGATATTATAGTCCCGTTACGTACGGACATATTTCGATACTAAAGTCTATACGAAAGTCCGAAAACTCTGTGCTGCGCATGACGCTGAAACGTGCTACGATAGAGGTGGGTGGCACTTTTGGACAATTTTGTTTTCTGAATGACGGGGCTCCTTAACCCAAAATCGTCGGAATGTCATTTATTGTTTTGCAATACCAGTATGACATTTTTTTATACCTAGGCGATGGGTTTGGTCGTCGGGTTGCACTTTCAGTTTTTACGTAGGCCATGGGTTTTTTCATCGGGTTGTACTTTCAGTTTACGTACTCAAAAGAAGTTTTGGGTGAGGTATGAAGCTCCTCAAGTGAGGAGCCTTCAGAAAAAAAACGGCGCACCGTTACCTTGCATGTGTCATTCCCTGAGACATGGCGAAACGATCGATGTCCTCGTTGTAACCTAGTTCACTTTTGATGAAGAGATATGGCGTGGTTATGATCCCCAGTAGAACGTCAAGATATTACGACGAGGGACACAAAATCCTGATTTCCCCGCCCAATGTATCGTATTTTTGTCCCAAATTTTGATACTGTACGTGATTTGATTCGCTCTTGCGCAGGCACGTGTTTTACGTACGCTCCATTTAGTTTTTGGGTTTGGTGTTCATGCTTTTCGGCAAAATCATCTTCCGGAATTTTGCTGAAACAGCCATAGTTTCCCACCGCTAACAACAAATCAATTGGAGCTAAAAGACACGCCTCTGCTGTACACTGAAGAAGTTCCGTACAAATTTTCAGTTCGAAATTCGCAAACTTGGACTGGGAAAATGCCGGCCAACATCATTTGCGCATCTAAGCTGGGCCAGCTCGTAGGTGTGATTTTCTGGTCATTTCGCCCATTAATTAGCAAGTATGTCAGGCGAACATGTGTCATGTGCCATGTTCAAGTGCAACCTACCCGGGAGGGGACAGGCGGGAGGGGGCGCGGCCATGTAGTCGAGCGCAACGCACCCTTTGACTTTAGTGAGATTTTCTGGTCATTTTTTTAACCATGCAGTAGCAAGTCAGGCGAGTCAGGCGAACACGTGTCATGTATCATGTTCAAGTTCAACCTACCCGGAGGGAGACGGGCGGGAGGGGGCGCGGCCATGCCGTTGAGCGCGACGCACCCATTTGACTCTAGGTAGGATTTTCTGGAAACTAAACGTTAATTAGCAACAGGTAAATCAGACGAGTCAGGCGAACGTGTGTCATGTGTCATGTTCCACCTACCGGGGGTACCTGGTACCCTCGGTTGGGTTAGTAGGGAGGAGGGGGGGGGTGGCGGGTGGGAGGGGGCGCGGCCGCGTCGTCGAACACAATGCACCCCGTTGACTTCAGGTGGGATTTGCTGATAATTAACAATTAATTGGCAAGTAAGTCATGCGAGTCAGGCGAACATGTGTCATGTGTCATGTTCCACCTACCGGGGGTACCTGGTACCCTCGGTCGGATTAGGGGGGAGGGGGGAGGGGGCGGCGGGAAGGGGCGTGGCCGTGTCGTCGAGCGCGGCCGTGTCGTCGACTCTAGGTGGGATTTCTGGCCATAATTAACGATTAAGTGGCAATTCAGGCGACCGTGCGTCATGTACCATGTAGCACCTACCTGGTACCGGGGTACCTCAGTCGCGTACATCGCATATTATAGAATGTTTTCATATCTATTTGGCTGTTTGCCACTCCGGGTACATTTAGCCTTGCTGCTCCTACTGCTGCTGCTGCTGTGGTACATTTAGCCTTGCTGCTCCTACTGCTGCTGCCGCTGTGTTGCGCTGCTGCATATCTGGAATACGTATTGGAATTGGAATAAAAAACCTCTTGCTGTAAGATCTGGCCTTGGAGCTCGTTAGCTGGCTGACCTTGGGTTTGGTTAGGTAAGTGTACCGGAGGAGGCTTTTTTATTGGTTATACCAAGCATTAGACACGCCGTGCGTCCGTTGGAAGTCTGTGGCAAAAAGCCGATATATTAAGACCTCGCTCGCCCTACAGTAAGCGTGTAATGCAATAAGTACGTAACGCGCGAGCACGCTGTCTTTTACCTACCAGAGGTATACAAAGTTAGAGTTCTACTGTAAGTTCTACCTGGTGCTCTTGGGTATGAAGTCGTTTTTTTGTAATTCACCTGGGTCGAAACCAGGAGGGGAGGGAGTGCTGGTGGAGATAATGCGTGGTGAAACTACCATGCACGTCATTGCATAGGATACGAGCAAGAACCGTGGTACCGTAATAGTGCATGTGATTGATCAGAGGAAAGGGGACCAGTGCTGCCGTGACTCCGGATTGGCGCATGGGGGGGGACAGAGTGCGCACAAACGAAAAGCAAAAACGTTAAGCATCCTTGGCCGGAAGGCGTCGAGTTCATTAATCGATTTAGTCCTGACATATCGTACACTTGTGCCCGGTGTGTCACTGTTGTATACTAGTACGAGCTCACAGAGTATACGGTGTCGTGGTGTCGTGAAAGTCGAGCTCTTCCGGCGTAACGAGACCCTAAGTTCAAGGGGCGGAACAAGGACGAACAATAGTGAGCACGTCGCTAGTAACTGAGAGGCAGACGGATTGCTTGGTCGCTCCACCTGCATAAACGATTTTTGTTTGTTTTCTAGGCCAGAACGGGGAGATGCTGCGAGATCTCCTTGGTTGTGTGTTTTACGCACAACGGCAACAGCAAACAGTCGGACTGGTTGATTTGATTGAATGAATCATTGTTGGGTCGATTTTCGTCCCTTCTTCGTGAAGTTGCATATCGTAATGTTGTCGTATTCCCCTGGTATCATTATGAAAGGTCGGGAGTGATTCAGCGTGAGACTCCCCGTCCCCTACACCACCCCGGCCCTTGCCTTCTGTTCACGTGAGGAGGCGCCTTTACCGGTCTTTGACCCACAAATCATACCAGATCAAGTACCAAATATATTTCACTTTCTAGAGGTTTTTAGGCTGGTTTTCGTATGTTTGTGTTTTTTTTACAAATCGCGAGAGGGCGTCGACCCAACCCAACCCTAACCTTAACCCCAACCCTAACCCAAGCTAACGCTGATACCTGAGCGCGCCGCGTTTTGGAAAAACTGAGAAAAATGTGCGGACCACCTCAAAAATCCAAGTATATTTGGTACTTTATCTGGTACGAATTCTGGGTAGAGAACACCGTGAAGGCTACTGGTTCACGTTGCGCGTTGGGTGTACCACTCCGTATGCTCGTCAAATCTGTCATCGAATTGTATTATACGTCCTTAGCCTTTGTAACTACACAAACAAGAGGTACCCAACTCTAATTCCAAGTGGTTTGTTCCCTAAACGAGGGGGTAGCAGTAGTTGTAAGGGCGCTAAACGCTAAGCGCTTATCTCGCGGGTTCCTTGTTGATGTTGGCCGCAGTCTCCACGAGACGCGCGTCGTGCGTAGAAGCAAGAAACTGTCGGACCTGACAACCGAACTCCATGAGGATCTGATAATCGGGTGTTTGCGAGGTACTGGTACCAAATTTGGTTCGATAGGAAAACATATCAAACCAATGAACATCATAACCCAAGGCCAACCCAACCCAAGAAAAAATAGGTAGGGCTGCGGGTACAAAGGGCCAAAATGGCGCTTCTAACCTAATTTGTCGTGGGTTGGGGTGGTGTTGGGTTATGACGTTTGTTGGTTTCATATGTTTTTAACCCAACCAAATTTTACATCTCGTAAACAACCTAATCCAACTCCGTTAGGATCTGATAACCCAAATCCGTCAGGATCTGATAATCGAATTCCATCTTGAAATATGACCAACCGTTCTACAGAAAGAGGCAACGAGGGTGTCAAGGCCAGAATCATATCATATCGACCACTGAACCAACGGGGCAGGGCGGCCAGCCTTTTAGAATTTGTCGTATTCAACCGCTTCTGATTTTTGGCAGTGGGTTGGCTTTTGGACTGGATACTCATAATAATGGGATATCAACAAGAGTATGCAGCAACTATTATTACTAGACGATACCGATGCCTCGCACGAGAAACATGCGGGTCGTGTTTTTTTCAGCACAAAACAAAACAAAGGTGTTCGTATAATACTCGTCAGCCGGACATGACGGCTCCCTCGGGACGACTAAAAGGAGTTGATTTATTGCCGACAACCATCGTGCCTGTGTGTGGCAGACGACGATAGCCCCTATTTCTTGAAGGTGAAGGGTCTATCACGGAGGACTATAGTAATCAGGACCCACGATATACACAAAAACCTATATATTACACTGTGTTTAGTAACAATATTTGATCCTTCCTGATTACTATGTTCTCCCGTAATAGTTTTTTTAAAATCCCACGGAGGATGTGTGTCTTGTTGTTGTTCTCGCATTAACTCTCATAATCAAGTCCGTGGTCACAGGACAGGCTCCAGTCGCTCTGGAGTGGAAGAATACCTCAGGAAAAAAAATAAAAACACCCCATAAGTGGTACACGCGTATATATCATAGCTGAAAACAAGTCGTACATCGCCCAGAAATATAAATATAAGTGAAATCGGAAGTCAGCGTTCGTACGTATCAGGCCCATATTGGTACACATATTTCAATTTTATTCCCCTCTGGCGCAGTGTTACGTCATTTTTTTCTCGTATATAGAGTTTTGGCTGTGGAATCCCAAGAGAGGGTTGTTTTGTTGGTTTGCCTTTACGGATGAACGGAAAAGCCGTTCACCGCTTTTACCTCGTTTCGCGCCTTACTTCGTACCAGGTACTTTATACGGTAGGCGGTCCCTTTTGAGGGACCACAGTGCGTCGGGGCGGCAGGGTCCCCTTGTGATACCGACGTCCCTTTACAAATTTGGCCCTTCTTAAGGTTTCTAGCAGTCTATGTGGCGTTTTCAAGCGGGGGGCTGTTTGGTGACCCCTTTTAAGGGACTTGGGATCCCTTGTTGAGTGTTGTGTCCACTATTTATAACGGACGAGATCCGTTGAAGTGGGGGAAAACGGCGCGGAGAAGTTTGAGGTCCCTTATATACCGCTTTTCCTTGTCGCGGGGTCCCTGAAAAGGAGCCACCTACTGCACCTAGTTTCTTTCCTAGACGTTCATATTGTGGATAGTTGTATGGAGGTGTACAATATTGTTGGTAGAGCTAGTCTACCTGGCACTTGGTTGTAGTACTTCTAATACGAAGTACCGGTAGTATTATATGTAAATGAATACCTGGTATGTACGTCATTTTCCTTTTTTCCTTGTTTTTTCTTCTATCTTACTATTTTCTTTCTTCCTTCCAAATAGTTTGGTGTGCTGGCTTGCACATGATCCGCCCTCGTCTTCATTGCGGTTGGCATTGCATGGCCAAATCACCTTGCTGTATTTGCAATGTGTATTTATGTCTTGTAGTTTGTAACCACAGAGCTCGTCTCTCTAGGAGGCATCGGAACGGACACTGGTTGTGCTGGATATAGATGGGTGGAAAGATCATTTTTTATGTGAAGAACACACACACGTAGCCGCATAGAAGTTGCAAGCATGATTTGGAATTTGGAATTTGGAATTTGGCGAGAAGAGGTTGGGTGATTACAGGTGACGCGTCCATCCTTCGTCCCACTACCCCCTGCCCTCTGCTCTAAAATACTCTGCTCGTGTCACATTGTTGTCGAGTGTGAGTTTGCGGGACACCCCACTACCCCTTGCCCTCTGCTCTAAAATACTCTGCTCGTGTCACATTGTTGTCGAGTGTGAGTTCGCCCATACGAAATAAAGGCCGAAAAACGTGCCGCGACGTGTCATGGGGCAAAATGGTTGGAAATGTCTAATAATGTGTATCACTGGAGTTCGCCTCGTTTTGTTTCGTTTTTCAAACCATGGTCACCAAACGCCAGCAGGGCAAAGTACCCAGGGGTAATTTTCGTTGTGATTTTTGCGGTTTCGAACGACAACGCTGCTGGCCGTGGCCTTGAGGGGCCTTACTTCAGCAGCAACAGTGGGGGCAGCAGCAGCAGCACTGAGATATCAAGAGCGTATTACACTGCTGTAGAGCCCTGTATGTCTGCCCCTATGATACCGTGTAAAGGCCTCATCAGTCTACTAGTTGCGAGTTCCTTATAGTACAACGCACCAATATATAGGGACCCGTTTCGAGCTTGATGAAGCCGATTCTATGGCCTCCGAGCGAGATCTCCGAAGAGAACGACACCAGGACCGGCGATTTTTGTGTTCGACCAATCACGACAGATCAGCAGATCACAAAGCAACAATCAATCTTACCACAACAACAAATAGCAAACATCAGCAGCGCAACAAAACAACACGACAAACACCAAAGACCAGCAGCACTGCGCTGAACACAGCAAACCCCGAACACCAGCAGCGCAGCGCGGAACAACACCCCAAGAGTCCGGTGCGAGTCACGCGTGTGAGGGAAGGCGCGTAGACAACCTGAGCTACCCAACACGACGCTAACTCAATGGTTAGGCGCCAGGAGATCGTGGCCTAAAGAGAGACGTGCACCGCCCTAACGTTCGTGTGTCTCAGTCGGGCGAAACGCGTCGTCGATCTCGTCATCGAACCGATGCCGCCTTTTCTCAGAGTTAAGGCTAGCGGAGTAGATTACCCCTGGAGGTGTGGTGAGTCGAAAACAGAACAGCTGTACGCCGTAGCACAGGACACCAGCTAGGGGGTGACACCTCACGATGCCACAAGATCTCGGCCGAAAGAGAGGAGTGCGCCGGCCTGACGTTGGTTGGTCTCAGTCGGGTGAAACGCATCATGGACCCGAAGCTACATGTGCTCAGAATAAGGCTGGCGGAGGAGGTTAGCCTTGGAGATGTAGCGGGTCAAAAACGGCGCAGCTGTACGCCGTGGCACTGGATGGCTAGGGG
>JAYJMJ010000166.1:8177745-8199289 GCA_036873875.1 Laminaria ephemera | reverse complement strand
GCGAGCACTCTCAGAACAGTGGAGCATACCGCCTCGAAGGTTTGACGTCATCTCGGGCCCTGTGAGGCGAGGAATCGGTGGCGGCGGGAGGTGCTGTGTGCGAAAAGCACTGTTTTTTATGTTTGGACAGTGATCGGAAATGGCTCATGTCTACCGACGGCACTGCCCTGGGGTTTCTACACGATGAAGGGAAATCCTGTTTTGTTTTCTGTATTCCGTCTACCATAAGAGTCAGCCTGAGGATTTATTTCGAAATTTTCCGATGATGTGTACCGTACTCGTACCGAGTTAATGGTGTTGGTCGTTGTGTCCCCGCCGGAGATCTGGTGGTGCTTGTACAACGACAGTCGCCAAGACGTTAAATAACTATGAACGATGATTTTGAAGGTTGCCGATCGCCCCGCAAAGAAAGCACGACCAGATCTCCGGCGGACAGTCGCCAGGACGTTAAATAACTGAATGATGATTTTGAAGGTTGCCGATCGCCCCGCAAAGCAAGCACGACCAGATCTCCGGCGGGGATACAAAGACCAATTTTATACGTACGGAAGAAGTCTGGTCAAACCTATCAGACCAATGCGGGTTAATTGTACCAGGTAGTTCGTACGTAGTTGCTGACCTGCAAGCGAAGCACGTAGTCAAGCAGAGTCAGCGCTACAGGTTCAACGTGTGATACATACTATATTACCTGGTAGTTTGAATTCATTTGGATAGGGCAGCGTCCGTTCTGTTTGAATCCTGAGCAAGCAGCGGGTTTTCGCGAGCCAGATAATATTTAATGTTGATCGCCGAGACTGTGGAGAGGTCTTCGCTCGTGGTTTCTTGTGTGGGAACGTGGGCGAGAGCAGCTAGCTGTGCGTGGACGGAAAGCCTCGTGGACCACGTCGGAGATTTGGTGGTGTTTTATTGTGGGCGATCGGTTGTACAACCTTCAGTTGTTTGACTATTACGGAGAACCATAGTAATGTGGACCTACGATATACATAAAGACCTTTACATTCCACTGATTTTACTAACCAGATTTGGTCCTGATTACTATGGTCCCATGTAATATGGCAGCTGTCGTTTAATGGCCGCTGTCGTTTATTTTTACAGTACTTTTTTCATACTAAAAAATGGATGCAAGTACACATCGGCAATTTGTGAAACCAGAAAAATCACCCTGGGTATCACGTATACTTGTCCCGGTACTCCCCTTCCCCTTCTTGAACGCTCCGCCGCCGCCGCCGCCGCAGCAGCAGCAGAAGCAGCAGCAGCAGTAGCAGCTGCAGCAGCAGCAGCAACAGCAGCAGCAGCAGCAGCAGCAGCAGCAGCAGCACAGCCTGTACTGAGTACCGTCCAACAACAACATGAAAACATAGAAATAAGCAGAACATGCCAAAAACACAGTAGTAGTAACCAGCCGATCGCGAAATTCTGTGGGGAGCTGGTTAAAAAATACAGTACTTCCGCAAGACTTGCGGAGTACCGCGTACGAACAACTACTATCTATACCGAAGCATTGGACAGAGGGGCACGCGGATTTCTTAGCTCTCTAAACACAAAATTAAAGGGTTTATTTTTGGTGTTTCGCAACGTTGTTGTACTGGTGTAAAGGTATTAGTTGGGTATTAATCCGTTTGACCACTGGACACTGGTAAAAGGTTAACCAATTGCCTACCCCTTCCTGGAACTGCGGGATAGCAAGTCGGCCAGATATACGGCCGGGCATATCAATATCCAAGCGGTTCCATTTCCTGGGGATACGGGGGAGAGTATTTTTTAAGCACGACATGGGGAAAGTCGTAAAAGTTTATTATTGGTGGAAGGTGAGATTCGAACTCACGACCCAAAAACCCAGTCTCTGTCGACGACGCCATTTCTTAAGATATCAGTGGGGTATTAGTCCGTTTGACCACTGGACACTGGTAAAAGGTTAACCAATTGCCTGCCCAAACTAAGCCTTATAACATAACAAAGGCATATAGTTACTATTATTTCTCTACGGCATAGACCCACGAACAAGACATGACCCAATGCGAAATAAGAACATACGAACATAAGAACATAATAAAATAATAAAATAATAGCACAAGAACATAAGCCTCGCTTTTGGGGGACGCTACGATAAGAATTTTTTATCAAGAAATCGTGCTCAGTGGCGCTCGCACACTAAATCCTGTATAATAATAGCCTACGCTCGAGGTTGTTCAAGGTTGGTGTGTGAAGCCTTGGTCAGACTGCTCCTACAGTAGTAGGTATTTATTGTCAGCGAGCCCATACTGTATGCCGTTTAGGGTATGGTGTGGCTGGTCTTCCTCTGATGGCCAACCTGCTGGGGGGGATGTTACGACGATATCACGATGTTGCAGGGGAGGGGGGGGTAATCACATCCTCATGTATGGCCGTAGTCCTGAGGACCGTAGACCCTCGCATCCCTACAATGAGTGCCGGGACGTAACACGTCGGGTTTTCACCGACCAGGGAGACATCGCGTGCACCAAGCGCGAAGCGCCGTGAGGTAATCGGCGAGTCGCGTGAAGGGCGGGCTGCATCCTACTAAGAACCACCGTCATCTCCTACGCCCCTACCACCCAGCGTATCTTCAGAGGACCACTTGTGAAGCGGACTTGGGCACCTTGTGCGTACTTTCTTGCAAATGGATGACAGCTTCGAATTGATTAGTTTGTTTTCTCGTGTGGCCACTTCGGGGGGGAGGTGTAATCATATATCATGAATAGCCGTAGTCCTTAGGACCATAGACCCTCGCATACCCACAACGCCGGGACGGAGCACGTCGGGTTTTCACCGACCAGGTAGACATCGCGTGCACCGAGCGCGAACCGACCAGGCAGACATTGCTTGCACCAAGCGCGAAGCGCCGTGGGGTGTTCGGCGAGTCGCATGACGGGTGAGCTGCATCCTACTAAGAACCGCTTGTGAGGCGGACCTTGGCATCTTGCGCGTACTTTCTTGTGTATGGATGACAACGTCGAATGACTTGGCTTGTTTTCCGGCGAGACTGAGAGGGGGGGGGTTGATTCATGGGATCGAGAGACTTACGTATGAGTGGTCCCGGCGTTGATACTGCACGGCGCATGTGCTGTTTAGTGGGTAGTTGGGTTCGGCTAAAGAGAGCAACATAATGTGGCCATGAATAAAATGTCGCCGCGAGACTTTATTGCCACCAAAGAGGGTCGCCGCCACAATAAAAATGTCACAATGTCACCACGACAAGTAAGTGTCGCCATGGGCCACAACAAGTAAGGGCCATTCTTAATTCAGATCGAACCAAGTTTTGTCGAAAATATCAAAAATAATAAAAATATAAAAACTTGGATCTCCAAATAAATGCCAGAAAAATTGGAAATTTGAAAAATTAAGCTTTCAGTGTTTATCTCACTATATAAAATTCCAATTTTATAACAGAACGCCTCCGTATTTCGATACAAATTTCCATTTTTTCCCCCCAAGATTTGGAAAGTTTGGGGAAAATAGGGCTTCGATAAGAACGACCGTACAGGAAGTGTCGTCACGGGAGGGATTGATTGCTGCCACAAGAGAAGCGTCGCCGCAAGCGCTGAGAGTTGGCGCAAGCCGCCGCTTGGTGTGTGTGTGTCAGCGGTGTCAGTCGCGTTACGGGCGCCATTCGAAAACAAATGGTGGGTCAAAAGCCTGGAGTGGGGCGGACGGGGGGGGGGGGCGGGGTCAGACAGGGACAAAAACAATGTTTTTCTTACTACTGTAGAGACCCGCCCAGTTCACAACTGGGGCCAGGAATTGCCGCCCTTTCTTGTTTTTAACAAGGCATCACGGTGAGGCAAGCGAAAAACTGAAAACCGCAACCTCAAGTTACGTTTTCACGCACTTTTTGGCCAAAAAAGTTTCAAAACTCGCGGGGCTTCCTTTGACCCACTATCGTCCGCATGCCAATTCAGTTTTAGACAAGTGTTCGTTGTATACCTAGGCCCATGAGATCGTTCATCGGATTGCGCCTTTATTTCCTTGTCACAGCCAGTTTCTACGAGAGGTATAGAGCTGTTCAAGTCAAGAGCCTCAGAAAAACTGGGTGAAGTTCTACGGTAGCACGCATCTTTTATTGGGTAGAAGTGCTGGCATAGAAAATGTCTTTTTTTGCTGTCATAAGAACGAACTGCTCGGGTACTTCCTACTCGCCGTTCTCATGTACGAGAATGAGCATCGCTTACGTATACTGTACTCGCACATATGTATGTACGGTACGGCTAAGTATTTCTGTCAAGTGTACCTAAAACCTCAAACGCGTCGAAAATTACAAAACAAATGCGCACGTGTCTCGGAACCAGATCACTTTCGGTGGGACCTACTGTAGTCGACCCAGCCCCTTGATTTCACGCTGCTACGAAGCAGTGACCACTGCAAACCAACACGACAACAGTGACCACTGCCAACACGACAACACTAGTGACCACTGCCAACACGACAACACTAGTGACCACTGCCAACACGCTAGCAGTGACCACTGCCAACACGACATCACTATTACGGAGGACCATAGTAATCAGGACCCACGATGTACACAAAAACCTATATATCACGCTGTTTTTCTAACCACACTTGGTCCTGATCACTATGTTCCCCCGTAATAGTGGTTAACCTCCAACACTGCTGCTAAGGTTGGAGTCAGGGGTTCAAATCTCGGTATGGAGATTTTTATTTCTAGAGACACCAACTGCCGAGGGCGCTTTATGGCGTGGGTAAGCACAACTCGATGCGAGTCCACGAGGGAAGCAAATGCTGAACTCTTCTCGCGATAAAAATTGAGCCGCATACCGTAGTGGGGAGGGGGGAGAAGAGCCTGATCAGTGGCCCCGGATCTGAGTTACGACTAGGGAAGGGAGAAGGAGAAAGAAAAAGTGCGAAGATAATGGATGGGATGAGCAAAAAAAAAAAAAAACTGCCAACACGATACTGGTGAACCACTGCCAAAATGACAACAACAGTGACGGATGACGGACGTGTGCTCTTGTTACCAATGCGTATGATACCAAGTACCAAAGTCTTGCGACCGCGGACTAGACCCTACCCTACCGAATAGCACGCAAGAAAACACCCCCCCCTTCGACGATTTTTCGAGTCGATTTTCTCCAGAACAAGGGGGCGTATGATATAACACGCAATAAAACACACCCCCTGCGATGGATTTTCGAGTCGATTTTTTCCATAAAGTGGGGCGCACACAGCGAAAATGGTGGTGTTGGAATGATCCCGTTGAGGTCTTTCCATATACATTTTACTCGGCGTTTCCGCTTTCCCCGTTTTCGGGAAAATCGGTCGGCTTTGAACAATTCGTCCAAGGTGGTGCGTTATCTTATGCGAGTTATACGGTATGGCCATACATGACGTTAATGTGAGAATAACAAACAAAAACTTGGTAACCGTGGAAGAATAACGGCACACAAATCTTCTCAAGAGATTGTGACCACGGAGGAAGTTGTATAAATATCTGGTGCCTTTATCTCTACGAACAGAATACTTGTATCACGTATAGGAATAAGAATCAGCACTATTATTACAAAAAGAAACGATCGATCTCACAGCAGTTGTAGTGTCTTTTTAAGTTCGCAAAAAAAAATTATAGCAGGGACTCAGGGTGTGCCGCGAGGTGTCTGTCGTTGGGTAGAAAAAACGGTGTAATCCGAGGACAACAACACAACAATAAGGATGCTGTGCCAGGAGGCAGCCCTTCCGGTATTCACCAAACGTCAGTCCGAAACAAATCACTCTTATCAGATTTCCCCTCTGATTTTTCAGAACAACTAAAGTACGCAGTGACCGAAAGCCAGTTTTGATCGTTTTTCGCATATTTAATTTCATCTTCTTCGCCCGTTCATGCCTGCATCTAGCGTGGGTGTATGCTCAACTCAACGAAGCGTCTACGTACCAAACTGCAAAAAAAAAAAAAAAAAAAATCGACCCGCCCAACGAAATCCAGACTCTTCAGCAAAGCCGGTATCGTATTGTACCACCGCACTACTGCCCGCTGTCGAGTTTACTACTGTACGAGTACACCCAAAACCGTCACATCGTTAAATTCACTATGCTAGGAGATCGGGGATTGACCCTTTGACTGGCATCCCCTAAACTAACACTAGTATATTGAGGCCAAAAGAGGCCTTGACCCGCCCGAAAAAAAAGGTGTCCTATACCAGGTATAGCATTTTCGTTATTAGCAGGGCTTTTGACGGGTTGGGTCAGTTCTCGTGGGTCGGGTCGGGTGGGGTCAGGGTATCTCGACCCGATCTGTTAGATTTGACAACCTCTTGACCCGACCCGACTCGTGGAATTTCGAACACTCCCTGACCCGACCCGACTCGATCCGCGAGGTTTTTGAAAACTTCCCGACCCGACCCGCGGGTCGGGTTGAGCCCTGGCCAACAGGCCAACCCTTTGTTGCTGCACACCTTTTACCGGCGTTGCTGTTCTGTCGATTGTTTTTGTGCTGATTTGAGGTCAACACAGTAAGCGGGGTCAAAGGCCTTGAATGCCGTCTATACCACAACCGCGAATCCAAAAAACAAACAAAAAAAACGACCGAAAACCAATGACACGAAAAAAAGCAACCAACTCACAACCGCCAATTAATAGCCAGTTTTATCGCGTTAGAGCTCCCCTCCAGACACCACTGCAGGGCAAACAACAACCGAGGCCTAGACAAAAAGGGCTCAACGAAACGAGGGACAAAAAAAACACCCCGTCTCATTTCACCGTCATCACAAACCACCACCACTCGAAAGGCCACACCAGCAGGCAGTAGCGGTACGTCGTCGCTTTGCGGCGTTGCGGCGTTCCTTCGACAACCCTTCTCGCTTGGTCGTCTCGCGCGAATCTCCGTAGACCTGACTGTGCCCTTGCACCAACCATCCAATCCAACCATCGGAGCCATGTACCCATCACCACGAACATCATCGCCGGCGCATCCACGCACCCGAATCCCTTCCACGCTCCACAAACCCCGGCTACCCTTCCTCCCCCCCCCCCTCCCTCCCCTCCTTCCCGCCAAAGCAACCCCCAACAACGACCAAAATTAGCGGCGCGGGCCAACACCCATATCGCGCCTCTCGCGGATATAGTTACCCGCCCCGCGCCCTCCATACCCTCCACGGCCGCGACCTCCACCCTGGTACCGGTTGTTAGCCGTTTGCCCTGGCCGGTTGTACCCTCGCCCCCCTCCCCAGTCTCCGCTGCCACGGCCGCCACCACCGCCGGTGCCACCGTCGCGGCCACCCCGGTTGTAGTCACGCCCGCCACCACGCCCGCCGCCGCCGCGACCACCCCCGCGGCCGCCGTCGTCTCGGTAACCGTAAGCGCCGGTCCTGGCATCGATGAGACGCTCGTTGCTCTCCACGAGGTTTGCTGCCTGTTTGGGAGGGAGGGAAAGGGGGGGGGGCGTATTCGTGTGTTGCTTGACGTAAGTCATTTGACTATTGATGACGCATCCCTTTCGATACGGAGACCGCTTGTTGCTCTCTACGAGGTCTGCTGCCTGGTTGGGAGGGAGAGGAGGGTGGATGGAAGGATGTGTGTGAGGTTGGGGGGGGGGGGAGGGGATACTCATTGTTATGCATGGCCGTAGTCATTCAGACCATAGACCCTCGCATCCCCACAATGCCAGGATGTGTGTGATGGGGGCGAGGTCATACGCTTTCGTTCGAAGCGTTTTATGCAGTACACATCGCTCCATCAGCAGCACCACAACCGACTGCATTTGTCATGGATACCCGTGACAAACAGCACGAAATCAACACACAGGCGAGCTAGCAGTGGGCAGGGGTTGTGGGGGGGGGGGGGTGGCCGGTCACTCAGCTAGAGTTGGCCACATATGTTTTCAGGCTCATTATATCATTTTGCCATCATAGTGGCCGGGCCAACAGTATCCACCTTGAGCTTTTTAGGGTGTCATTAATCAGGAAGGAGGAAAGCGGGGGCGGGGGGGGGGGCGGCCGGTCATTCAGCTAGAGTTATCCACACGTGTTTTCAGGCGCATTATGTCATTTTGCCATCGTAGTGGCCGGCCGCCTTGATTGCGTTGTTACACAACATCATCTCCACAAAAACATAAAAACAACGACAGCAGTACGAGTATAGTACTCGTAGAGAGAGGTGTCGACGCATCGACACAATAGCCATGTACCGTCGTAAAAATAGCCTTTGCGTTCAGCCAAGAGCTACATATAACGCCTTATAAGTGGGGCGTGAAACATTTACCAGATATGAGTTGGTCACGGGAGATTTTCAGGACCGATTTTATCATTTCGATCATAAGTCTCGTTTAGGCATACCGCGTTTGTCTCGCTATTAATAAGTATGTTGATAGTACAACCAAGGAGCCAGTCACGGCGGTGGCGAGCAGGACCAACACATCAAATACACCGACAACAGCGACAACAGCTTCTAATTTGCGCTTTCCAGGGTGTCATTAAGCAGGAAGGGGAAAAGCGGGGGGGGGGAGGGGGGGCTGGCCGGTCACTCAGCTAGAGTTGGCCACATGATGTTTTCAGGCTCATTATATCATTTTGCCATCATGGTGGCCGGCCCAACAACAATAAAAGGTGGCGCATATAACGGCGCCTATAACCCTTTTACCACTCCACTCCCAACAATTCTCGTACTCGAATCCCAAGTTGTGTTTATCCCAGAAAACGTGGTAGCAGGTATGAATGGGTTAAACAGGAAGGGCGAAGGCGGGGGGGCTGGCCGGTCACTAAGCTAGAGTTGGGCCACATGATGTTTTCAGGCTCATTATATCATTTTGCCATCACAGTGGTCGGCCCAACAATATCCGGTTTGCGCTCTCTTATGTCATTAATCAGGAAGGGGGAAGTGGGGGGGCAGGGTTGGGGGGTTGGCCGGTCACTCAGCTAGAGTTGTCCACATAATGTTTTCAGGCTCATTATATCATTTTGCCATCATAGTGGCCGGCCGCCACACATCCTCGAACAGAACGCCTCCGCACACTATAGTAATGATAAAAAAGCAACAGTATTGCAGGTCGACGCATCGACACACACGCCGCCAACCGAATTACAAGGGGCCTTTATCTTGTCCAACGAATGGCCAGATACGGCGACGCATAACTGGGCCGCCAAAAAATAACCACATAGAAAGAGTTGGCCAACGAGACATTGTCAGGCCCATAGTATCGTTTTGAGGCATAATCAGAACCATAAAACAATTTTGGCCATCTCAAAAGAAATATTCTTGCCGCATTAACTGCCCCCCCCCAAAAAAATGTACCGCACCAACGCGGGACCACGACTCTGAAACGCAACGCGCATGCTTGCCCACCTTGTCGCGACCTTGGTCGTGACAATCGATGTTCAACCGGACTAAAGCGAGGCCCCGCACTGAAACGTACCGCACTAACGCGGGGGCGCATGTTTGCTTACCTTGTCGGCGAACTTGAGCGCCAGCAGCTGAAGAGTGTTGGGGTCCTCCTTCCGAAGTACAACTGTCTCCGTCGGCTGATCCCAGCTGCCATACAGCTCCTGGAACCACAGGCACAAGGCCGAGGCAACACGAGAGGGTATTCGATAAATGTATTGCTAGCCAACCGAGGGGGTCGTCTAGGCCTTTGCCCAGCCTCGACAAAAACGGTTACAACATACAGTAGACCTTACACCTTACCAGGTACTACTTATTCGACACGATGGTTGACGCACAAATGTGTACGAAACGGAGAGGATTAGCCCTAAAAATTGGTTGATTGGGTTGGGATTAGGGTTATATATTCGCATCGTTTTTTCGATGAAAATCGACGAGCGTTGGGAATGCTTAACCTTCTGCGCGATGAAAATGAAGGCACGTACCGGGTGGGCGAAGGCATGACACCTTGTGACCACGGCATGACACCTTGTGTCCAGACGCTGGAGAGAAAAAGTGATATTTAAAAAAAAAAAAAATCGCATCGTACACAGTGGCTCTCAACCATAGTGTAGATAGAGTAAGTGGCAAGGTGCCCTCTAAGCATACCTGACCATGTAAAATGGTTGCAACAACACCAACACCGACCACCACCAGAAACGTACCTGGTTGAGCATCATCTTGCTGATAATGGAGTGCGCCTTGCCCTTCTGCATATCGAACATCTCGCACAGCGTCGGGAGGCTGAGCGACTCGTAGTGCGGGGAGTACGTGAAGAGGTACGTCCTCAACGCTTCCGCCTAGCGATTCAACAAACAGGAACAACATAGAGCACGTAAAAAATAACGAAGAGAGTAACCTGAATGCTGCACATAAATCGCCTCCCCCCCCCATTGAATAGATGGTGGCAACAGACGGCCAAACAGGGAGATAAGATAAGCAAAACGTTTTATACAACATGAGGAAAAAACGTAAATAGCGCCCAAATGTTGGGAGGTCTCTGTTAGGAGTAGGAACGGTACTCCGAATCGAAAGGGGTGCGTGGTCAATGGTCACACGGCTAAGGCAAGCAACAAGTGAGTACCTCCTCCCACCCCCCCCCGCCCGGTTTGGTGAGGGGGGGGCGCCGGAGGCCCCTGAGGGCCCCGCTGGAGCCGACCCTGTTACGCGATTTGGTAGAGCTAGAAAACACGTGATTTTGGGCCATGTTTCAAAAACAGGTTTTCCAGAGGTAGGTTGGCTTATTCATAGTCTAAAAGGAGAATAATAGGAGAATAATTCATTTACTAATCCGAGGGGGGACGATACAGCGTTGAAAGGACGGTTTCACATGAACAACAACCATGGCCACAGTGCATATCGTGAAACAGAACAGCACAAAAAAAAGCTTTTAACGGTACCAAATGTTTTCGGGTTGCCCCCATCAGCACCCTACCAACGAACTCACACACCAATACACACCTCCCGACACCAATACACACCTCCCGATTGATTTCTCGCCGAAGCGAGCCACCAATTTCCGGGTCACTCCCACCAGCACCCTCCCAACGCACTCACGCCCAACACACATCTCCCAGAAAAGATTTCTCGCCAAAGCGAGCCACCAATTTCGGGTCGTTCCCACCAGCACCCTTACCAACGCAATCACAACACCACACATCTCCCGCAAACAGATTTCTCTGTCAAAGCGAGCCACCAACCCACTGCGATCAGGCTCCCACCAACACCCTCCTCAAGGTTCGAGCGCACACAGCAGCGCCCTTAGCCCTCTTATCCCTATTAATAGAACGCAAAACGCTATAGGGTCCATGAAATGGGCCCAAATTTATGTGGTAGTACTTGGTTTTAGAGGCCTGCTCTTCGAGTGGACTTTGAATGCCCCGTTTGCCACGCCAAAGCTTTGAAAAGTGATGTACTGTCTGCTGTGATGGGGCCCAAAGAGTCCGGGCTCTTTTGACATGGTCGTAGTTCATCATTTTTTTGCGGTTTCTGAGTGGGTGCTAGGAGGGTTAAGAGCCTCGTGTTCAAGAAGAGCAGTCTCGACCAACACTTCCAAGCACAGAGTGCGTCTCGCGTCTTCGAGCGCAGTTTCATCGGCAACTTTTTTCAACCTGCCTGCGTACCACCTGGAGACCACCACATCTACCGCACACAATTTCGCCTTCTTGTCCAGAAATGGTCCACGCCGGGTAACCTGGGAAGGTATCATAGAATGGATTTCCCGGTTTAGTTTGCATCTACACTGGGGTACTCGATTAAAGAGCCCCTCGGAACAGGCCAGTGTCACCGCTCGTATCGCCGTACCGCTCTTATCTCAGATTGGGTATCATCGAGATTTAGTATAGGCGTGACAATCATCTAGGTTTTAGTACAGGCGATACAAGGCGTGACAAGCCGATTTGAAGTCCGTTTTCTCTAATCGCGGACGCTCTTAAATCGGGTACCCCTCTGAATATTGTGTGGAAACCCCAATTACGATATTTTGCTTCTCTGTTGCTGGTTTGCAGTACTGCTGTACTCTACTGCTGCTGTGCTGGGTAGCTGCCGTCGGTTGCTGTACTGCTGTTCTGCCTTGCTGCTGTACAGCTATTTTCTCCTGCTGCTGACTCTCGTCCTTCTACCCGCTGTCGCTGTTGCTACTGCTACTGCTGCTGCTCTTAAGCGTACCGTCGTAGTTTTTTTTTAGGCTGTTTTGTGTGTGTGTTCTTACGAATCACGAGAGGGCGTCGACCCAACCCAACCCAACGCAATAACCCTAACCCCAACCCTAACTCAGGCTAAGGCCCCAACCCGCGCGCGGCTTCGGCCGCGCGTTTTGGAAAATCTGATAAAAATGTGCAGACCACCTCAAAAACCGAAATATATTTGGTACTTTTATCTGGTATGATTTGTGGGGTGAAAACACCGCAAAGGCTACTGGCTGCTGCTGCTCGATGCTGCTGCTGTTTCTGCTGCCGGAATCTGCCTTCGCCCACCAACACACGGCTCCCGATAACTGCCTTCTCGCCAAAGCCAGCCACTAGAGGGTCGTGTCGTAAAAATACTGCGACTAAGCTCCCGCCAACTCACGACTCCCGAAAACTACCTCATGGCCAAAGCGAGCCACCGAAACACGGCGACTTGGCTCCCACCAACACAAGTTTCCCGAAAATTGCCTTATACCTGGTAGCCAAAAGCAAGCCACCTAAAACGCTGTGATTTAGCTCCCACCAACTCACGACTCCCGAAAACTGCCTTTTCGCCAAAGTGAGCCATCAATAAACGCTGTGATCTAGCCCCCACCAACTCACGACTCCCGAAAACTGCCTTCACGCCAAAAGCGAGCTATCAAAATACCGTGATTTAACTCCTACCAACTCACGACTCCCGAAAACTGCCTCCTTGCCAAAGCGAGCCACCAAAACACTGCGACTTGGGGGCCACCAACGCACGCCCTCGAAAACTGCGTTCTCGCCAAAGAGAGCCAAAAAAAACACTTACTACTGTGACATGACACAAAGCACTTCGCCCTTCTCAGTCTAAGAATTGTTGTAGCCTCTACTCCTAAATCTCTCAATACGATGGCATCAGTTGTGCATGACGTAGCGTCTGCAATATACTGCTTTACGCGCTATTTCGCAGATGTAACGCTGTAGCTACGAGCTGGGTGGGCCTGGGAGCTGGGTACACACGGAGGGCTGCTTGCTACCCATATGTTATGGCTGATTCGTTTCGATGTTTCGAGTGTTGGTGGTTGCTTGCTCGTATCATACCAGGGTATGAGTATGATATATGCCAGATGTTTGATATCTGGTCGATCCGCCCCACAACCCTTCCCCTAAACCCGACCGCTCCCCGTCTCAGCGCGCGTACGATATGTTCCAGGCTGGAGTTGTGCGGGTATCGTCGGGGCCGAAACTGGCGGTTCTGCGCCGAAAGCATTCCACACATGGGACAGATCAGATCCCTATTCATGATCTGTGCCTTTCAGGGCAGACAGATCCCTGGTCTATGTGATCTGCATGGCCTACAGATCATGTTGCCGGGTGTGAGCCGGATGATCTGACCGATCTAGCACGTTTCCTGGGTTGGATCTGTACTACACAGATCCTGCACAACAGACCATGCCGACAGATATAAGATCTAGATGATCTAGATCGTGATCTGTCTGATGTGTGAAGCATTCAAAACGTGCGTCTGTCTGGTTTTCACATAGTAACACCATCGTCGAAACTATTTGTAGACGGGGGACGACCTATCTATGCGTACTCTGCACTTGTATTCGGGTGTACGTGAGTTGTTTTTGGTCATGCACTTGTATTCGGGTGTACGTGAGTTGTTTTTGGTCATGCCCTTGCGCTCGAAGGTACCAGGTACTTGCTAAAAGGCGGTACCCACACCCCTCCAGTACTTGCTACCATGGACATCTTGCAAGACCATGCTGCTGTTGTGCAAATTATAGTTAAGGGTATCTTCTGTACGGAAGAGTAATAAGTCAAGTTCAATGAGGCCAACCTTTCTCTCTCTGTGTGTCTCGGTTTCTCTCTCCCTGTCAGCAGTATATAGCAGCAGCAGCAGGCAACGGCAGGCAGCAGCGCTGGAGGAGCAACAAGCCACAAGCCACACAGAAATCCAGCTGTGCAGCAGCTGACCAGTACCGCAAAACCAGACACAGCACCTATTATCCCGTCAGCAGTCAACCACGCACAACCGCCACGTCAACAAACGAGAGCGAACGGAAATTCCACTCCCCATGTACGTGTCTTATCGTATTGGCAGTATATATCACTGCTCCTACTGCCATCACACGATCATAGGGCTGGGCATCACGGACAAGGTACAGCAGTAGTACCAAGTACCTGACATTGCACAGGTGCTGCACTGGTTCGCATCATGCACTCTCTGCTACGAATCATACCTGAGCTTCGTCGTAAAACATGAACTCTAACCCCCTGTCTCGGAACTGCTGCGTGCCCTCAGGATTTGCCATCTTATGCTCAGATCTCGAGGAGGATATCATATCACGCCCACCGCGTCCAAACAAAGCTTTTGACCACACTTCACTCACTTCCCGGGGTTGGGCACGTCGTCCTGGAAGACCGTGCTCGTCTATGTCGGAGGGGGAGGAGGAGCGCTTGGCGAGAGGAGCTGCTGTGTACCGTCGAAAGGCGGCTGGATGGGATCCGTGGGACTCTTGGGTGGAGTCGACAGCTTGCGCTTGAAGCAGCACCAGCAGCAGCGCCAGTACCACGGGATTCCAGCGACGTCCGGCAGCTCCATGATTTTCACCCCGTAGAGACCTTAGCATTGAATGACGGCACCGGCCGTAGTTGTGGCTACCTGTGGCTTGGCTCCCACCAACTCACGATTCCCAAAAACTGCCTTCTCGCCAAACCGAGCCAACAAAACGCTGTGACGTCACACAAATCACACAAAGCACTGCACCCTTTTCGGTCTATCCCCCCAAAAATGCCTTATCGCCAAAGCGAGCTACCAGTACACTACGTGATTTAGCTCCCACCAACTCACGATTCCCGAAAACTGCCTTATCGCCAAAGCGAGCCAACAAAACCCTGCGACTAGGGTCTCACCAACGCACGTCTTCCTAAAACAGCCTTCTCGCTAAAGCGAGCCAAGAAAAACAGGGCTGTCCCCGGCATCAAATTCTGACACGGCAGACCACGGCACGGTTACGCGCGATCACTGTAATTTCACGGTCACGCTTCCACGTTAATCGGCCGCCACGGTTTTCTTGGTCAGTAATCAGCCACCACCGTAATTGCATGGATACGGTTCCGTGGTAATCGGCCGCCACGGTTTTCTTGGTACAGCAATCAGCAACCACGGTATTTGCACGGTTACGCTTCCCCGGTAATCGGACACCACGGTTTTCCTCATACGGTAATCAGAAACCACGGTATTTGCACGGTTACGCTTCCGCGGTACTCGTTCGAGACGGCAAAACCGAGTATAACCTTTGTACGGTACCCAGTCACCACGGTAAATTGTGGAAACAAGCAACAACAATAAAAAAAACTCTCATGATGGTATTACAAACATTCTGAGGATCTCAACTCATTTTATGTTTTTGTATCTTTGTACATGTGTTCTCCTAGTTATCACCGAAAAGCAGCTCGCCGCCGCAAGACAAGCAAGACATGCTCAGACGCACCCTACGGTAGAGCTACGAACACCTTTTTTTCCTTAACCCCTTCAGAGCCGCAACACCATTCTCTATACTACATCCAAGTAATTTCTCCCCAAAAACGGGTTTCCAGTTGTAAAGGCGTTTTAAGGCTCCTCACTTCAAGAGCTCTATACCTCTCCCAAAAAACCGATTTGAGGACAAAAACAAAACATTGCTACCCGATGACCAATCCCATGGCCTAGCTATACTCGTATACAATTTTTTTCTTTTTTTTTCAAAGAATGAAATTACGACGATTTTGGGGTTAAGAAGCACCGTCATTCAGAAACATTTTCAGCAAAAAGTGCTCGTACCTCTCGATCGTAGCACGCGTCCTTACGAAAATAGAAAAAGGAAGCACCGAAACAAGATACTCGTACCTCTAACTACCAGATTCCTACAGTAGTGTGTGATACCAACCAGTGTACTCTTATCGATGCGCCAGGTTGCAAATACCAACCAGTGTACCAGGTATTGTTTATTTACACTAAACCATCTTACTACAGTACCATGGTACGTTTCAAAAACGAAGATTACCGGTATACAGACGATATACGCCGGAATTTCGATCACTCGTGCGAGCGTCCGCCCAGAGGGAGCAATGTGGAATCTTGTGTGCCGTGCCACAGCAGCCGTAGATGGCTGTTTAGGGATTGTTACCGTACTAGGACCAAACTACCGTAATTTTTGTACGGTGCTTGGTAATTCCATTTTTGCACGGCACGGTTACGGTGGATTGAGATTTGCTTGGTAACTGTTTGCACGGTTACGGTAAATCAATGTTCGCTTGGTACCTGTTCGCACGGTTACGGTAATTCAGCCTTTAGTCTTGGTAACGGTGTCCGCGGTAACCGAAATCCACGGTAATCCGCGGAATTACCACCAACCGTGGTTCTACCGTAGTAATTTAACCGCGGTAATTACCGAGGACAGCCCTGAAAAAAAACACTACTGTGACATCACACAAATCACACAAAGCACTGCACCCTTCTCGGTCTATCCCCCCCAAAACACCTCCTCGCCAAAGCGACCTACCAAAACACTACCTGGTATGTGATTTAGCTCCCACCAACTCACGAATCCCGAAAACAGTCTTCTCGTCAAAGTCAGCCACCAAAACACTGCGACTTGGGTCCCACCAACGCACGTCTCCCGAAAATTGCCTTCTCACCAAAGCGAGCCAAAAAAAAAAACACTGCTACTGCTGTGAAATCACACCAAGCACGTCAACCTTCTCGGTCTACGAATTGATCCGTGGATAAACTCTTCTCGGAATTAGACCAGGGTTATTTTTCTGGGTACACGCTACTTGGAATTAGAGTAGGGTCGTCTTTGCAGCGGGGAAAATGCAAATAAAGACGAGGGTATCATAGTCACTTGCGCTAGTCCTAAAAGCGACTCACTCCCCTATTAGGGTGTTTGCGATTTCCAAACTCTTGTTGGGTTAGAAAAAATGAAAAAACTAGTATTGAAACCAACAAATTTCATAGCCCAAGGCCAACCAACCCACGAACAAATTAGGTAAGAAATTTAAAAGATGGTAGAAAAATAACACACTAACCTAACTTTTCGCTGGTTTTTCGCAGGTTGGGTTGGCCTTGGATTGTGATTTCGACGGTTTCAATACTATTACTATAAGTTTCCTACCCAAACTCCTACCCAACCGAAGTTGGTACATCGCAAAACATGCTATTATACGGTAACCATAGCCATCAGGACCTACGATACACACAAAAACCTACGTATTCCACTGTTTTTACAAACCATATTTGGTCCTGATTACTAAGGTCCCCCGTAATATTATACGGTAACCATGGTCATGACTTTTACGTTGGCACGGCACTTCCGATATGGGGACAAAACTCGTGACATATAAAACCCGTAATTTTGCAGTGGTGAAAAGGCAAACAAATAGAGGATATCATAAGTCACTTGCGCTACAGCAGTAGTCCTAAAAGCGACTCCCCTGTAATACCGTAACGATGGTCGTGACCTTTACTTCTAGCACGGCACTCCCGATATGGGGACAAAACCCGTGACAAATAAAACCCGTGACTCCCATACCATTACCGTGGCATAGTCGTGACCTTTACTTCAAGCACGGCATTCCCGATATGGGGGTGTGGCACATTATTGTGTTTTTTGGCGTAGCCATGGTTGACCCACCCTAACCCTAACCCAAACCCATACGAAATCAAGGCCGAAAAACGTGCCGCGACGCGCCACGGGGCAAAATGGTTGGAAATGTCTAATAATGTGTATCACCGCGATATGGGGACAAAACACTTTGAATTCGACCATACGACAGTTTTAAGGACTTCGAACTAAAGGAGGGGGGGGAGGGGGAGGGGTGTGTGTGCTCATTTCATGCATAGCCGTAGTCACATGACCTTTGATCCTCGCATGCCTATTATAGTATAGTCCTAAAAGTTACTCCTCTACCACAACCATCGTGGTGACCTTTACTTTGAGCACGGCACTCCCGATATGGGGACAAAACACTTGGAATTAGACTAGGACAGTTGTAAGGAGTACGAACAAAAAAGAAGGTGGAGGGGGAGGTGGGGGTGTTCTCCTTTCATGCATAGCCGTAGTCATATGACCATTGACCCTCGCATCCCTACGGTGCCGGGATGGAGCACGTCGGGTTTTCACCGACCAGGCATACATCGCATGCACCAAGGTGGAGGGCAAGGTGGAGGGGAGGCAGGACCGGGAAGTCGTCACCTCACGTCACCCCACGAAGTGGACGTGGGCGGGGTCAATTGGTATCATCACGCTTACCTGAATTTTCTCCTTCACGAGAGCCTTCACCAGCTCCGCGCTACCCTCCCCGGGGATAAGGTTCCAAACGTCCAGCCTAATCATACACAAAAAAGGAGCGGCGGTGGGGGTGGGTGGGTGGGTCCGGGACAAAATCAAAACCAACAGCACACGTACTAAAAAAATCAAATTCCCCATGAACATCACAAAATCAAAATCCGAGTACGAAAACAGTAAAACGCCCACGCCACATGGCAAGTTTTGTTGCGCACTTTATACTTCCGAGTGCTGCCACAATCGCGCAATGGGCTACGCGGCGCCCGTCCTGTCTTGTCTTTCTTTAATCTGTATCCCGTAAAACGTAAGGTTTGTTGTCCTCAACATACCCGAGGCGATCGCCACAGAGTTTGTGGATTTGTTGGTTTGACGTAAGCATCATTCGGGGAATACTTGGCAGACGGGGTGCGGCGCAACTCCGAACACGTATGATACGAAAGAATACAGTAGGGCTCCCTCAATAAGGCGGTCTGAGTAAGGCGGTATCCCGATATAAGGCGGTCAAAATAGCTTGCCGCGACTGGGGAATTGCACTCATAACCTGGAACGAATAAGGCGGCCTCCCTCAATAAGGCGGTCGTATTGCTCTGGCACACCACCGCCTTACTGGGGGACACCTACTGTTTGCAATACCTGGTACAAGACAGGAATCATGAGAACCAACCCAAATATCAAAATAACAAGAAACAAGGAAAACCGCGGCAGCACCAGCACCATCATCACAATCACCACACAACCCGAACAACACAGATGGGCCTACCAGGTACATCACAACATATAGTACCGCATACTCTGTCACAATATAACAGTGCATTTCACTCCAAGCCTACAACACAAAGACCCCGGCCTTGTACAATACGCGATGATAAACACTTATGGGGAGCGCTTCAAATGCAACTAGAATCGGGCCACACGAGGCCCCTGTCTGCCTGTCTGTCTTTATCCCGTCAAACGTAAGGTGTGTTGTCCTCAACATACCCGAGGCAATAGCCACAGAGTTTGTGGATTTGTTGGTTTGACGTAAGCATCACTCGGGAAAACTTGGCACAGGCAGGGGGCGCGGCGCAACCCCCGACAACTATGATACGATACAATACGCAACACCTGGTACAAGACGAGAACCATGAGAACCGGTCCAAATCTAAAAACATCAAAAACAAAAAAAGGGAAAATCGCGGCAGCACCAGCACCAGCATCATCACCACCCCAAGCACCACACAACCCAAGCAACAAACACAGACCGCTCTAGACAACAGTACCTCACAGTTTATCACAACATCACAACAGTGCATTTAACTCCAAGCCTGGAATACAAAGACCCCGCCTTTGTACAATACGCGAGGGGAAAAAACATATGGGGAGCACTTCGAATGCAACTAGAACCGCGCAATGGGCCACGAGACGCCCGTCCTGTCTGTCTGCTTTTATCCCGTCAAACGTAAGGTGTGTTGTCCTCAACAGAGTTTGTGGATTTGTTGGTTTGACGTAAGCATCACTCGGGAAAACTTGGCACAGGCAGGGGGCGCGGAGCAACACGGAGTAACGTACGCCAAAACACACTAAAACACACGATAAGCAAAAGTCAACAACAGACACAAACAACACACATACCAACAACAAAACTCAACAAACAACGTTGGAAAATATCTCAGCAGCAGCAGCAGCAGCAGCAGCAGCAACAGCGGCAACACACATAAACGCATAGCCACTCCAAACAGGTCTACAAATGTATACTTTATACCGGCTACGTACAGCGAAAAGCATATCATACTCCAGCTTCGCACCCAAACCCCAACTACAACATGCCAAAAAACCCCCACAAAACCCCTATGAAACTGCACCCACATAGTGGGGACAAAGTACTTGAAATTAGCGTGAGTTCATTCTTGCAGCAGTACAAAGGTCAACCCCGCTTAAGAACCGCACCCATGCTTTTGGGAACAAAGTACTCGGAACAATTGTGTGGGAAACAAATTGAGGTCCTAAAGGGTCAACCCCAAAAGCCTAAGCCATACACACAAGATCATCTCAGCCCCCCCTCCCCTTCAACATCCCGCCTCAGCTCAACCACAACTCCCGTAACGTACCCAAGGATGAGGTCCGAGCAGCGCTTCCAGTCTCCCTCCATCAACCTCTTAGCAGCGGCGATAACGTGGTCGCGGATGTTTTCGGGCGGTCCGGTGAACACCTTTCGAGAGTAGGGTAGGGTAGGGTAGGGTCGGGTAGGGTAGGGTAGGGTAAGGCAGGGTAAGGCAGGGTAAGGGTAGGGTAGGGTAGGGTAGGGTAGGGTAGGGTAGGGTAGAGTAGGGTAGGGTAGGGTAGGGTAGGGTAGGGCGGGGTAGGGAAGGGTCGGGAAGGGTAGTGTAGCGTAGTGTAGGGTAGGGTAGAGTGGGGTAGGGTATCGTAGAGTAGGGTAGGGCAAGGTGGTGTCCGTGTCCAAGGTTCGAGTGGCGTCAAGCCAGGGTAGGGTAGGGTAGGAAAAGGAAGGGCAAGACACGGTAAAAGGTGGTGTGGGAACTTTGAGCCTGGCCCAACATCAAATTTTCAACTTTCTAAAATCACAACATACGAGCCTGGTCCATGGCGTACTGCACCTGGTGGTTAAAGAAGTCGACGTAGCGGCGGAAGTGCTTGGACATGATGCGCCTGCGCAGCTCCGTCGACTCCTGGGCCATGTTCGGCACCTCGAGGAGCATTGCGCTCGTAAGGTGGCAGCACTCCAGCAGGTCGAGGTTGATGTGCATGTGGTAAGGTGTTTGCCTTCGGCGCTCCGCCTTCTCTTGCTCGGGGTTCTTGTCCTAAAAACGTTACAGGAGTTCCAAATAGCAAAAAAAAGCAGAGGGGAACACGAGGGAGGTGGAGGGGGGTGGGTTTGCGGACAGTCGAACTGCTGTTCCAATCGACTTTGTTGTTGATCGATGAGGAAACTGCGAGTCGTGATGAAGAAGACCGGAACAGCCCAACTTGCCGGCCCCTTCCACTTCGCCTCATCTCACCTTGTTTCTGGGGCACGGGGAAGGAGTCTTGGGATGTACAGAGGCGGCGCAGGGGAGACTTGGGGGGTTCGATAGCCGATCCTCACAACGGGGGGTGGGCGTCCGGCACCAATGGTTGAGCACATTGTGTTCCCCGGCTGGGGGACCTTGCTTCCCGGCGCACGCTCCACAGAACGTCAAG
>JAYJMJ010000166.1:8165807-8176380 GCA_036873875.1 Laminaria ephemera | reverse complement strand
GTGATCAATGGTCAAACGTGACTTAAGGCAAGAAATAAATCAGTACGCCCCCCCCCCACAAGGCCACGCCACAACGGCAGCAACATATTCCAAAGCATGCTCACGTGTTCATGGTCCACAACGGGCTGTCCCAAGAACGCCGCGGGGTGTCCCTTGTTGACATCCAATGCGCCATCCGAGGGGGCAGAGGCTGAAGAGACGGTGCACGCCGGGTGGAGGTCCTCAGCCTTTCCGAACTTGTTGGTGAACGCTTGGGCCTTGTGGACGGCGCGGGCGATGGACTCGTGCTGGTAGTACAGGTGCTCGGCCTGTTAAGCACAGGGGAGGGCGCGCCAACGACAAGGAAGGCAAGAAAACTGGAAGACGTATGTACCATACAAGATGTCCCAGCGGATGGTGGTGGAAAGAGTTATGTTGTTTTTACTATGTTCGTTGCTGCTCGTTGTTGTGAGGGGCGGGGGCGAAAGGACGGAGTGAGGATAGGAGCGAGGGCGAGAGAGAAACACCATTCCTGCGACCAATGTAAACCAGCCGCGAGACAAAGCGTATGTCCCAAAAACCACCCCCAAACTCAGCCCAAGCCAAATCCAAGTGACAACCAAACCCGACCAAACCCAGCCCAGACTCCACCCAGGTCACAACACATCTAAACTCATGACCAACACCGAACACAGCGAGGCAAAGCAAGCTATCAGAGCAGCGCAGAGCAAAAACACAGTCTAGCCCAGCCCAGCCCAACCCAGCCCAATCCCGCACACCACCAAAAGGCACTATTCAGGGCACCGGTGCTATTGGGAACACAGGGTTTCTGTGCACATAGAGAGTTCCGGTCGTGCCAAGAGATTTCACCGGCACTATAGAGGGCAGTGGCACTCCACTGAAACACGCAAGACAACACGCCCCCCGAGACGGATTTCAGGGCCGGTTTTCTCAAAATACCAGGGGGGCACGCCCACCTGAAGAAGAGCCGAGTCCGCAGCAATTCCCATATCCCCCTGGCGCTCATAGTAAGTACCCTTGCACCTTCCCTGCGAGGTCCACCATCACCGACTCGTCCTTCAGCCGCCTTACCCTACCCTAACCTACCCTACCCTACCCCACCCTCACCAAATTTTACCCTTCCCTAACCTACCCGACATCCTAACCCCCACCTGAAGAAGAGCGAGGTCCGCAGCAATGCCCATCTCCCCCTGGCGCTCATAGTACCCCTGCACTTTCGCCGCGAGCTCCACCACCACCGACTCGTCCTTCAGTCGGCCAATGTACTCCTGCGTGTGCGGGTTAATGCTCTGCAGGGACTTGGTGTACTCATCCCCCAGGCGGATCATGTAGAGCGACAGCGACCCCACGACCTTGAGTACACCCGTCTTTTCCACTAAGGCGATAACATCGGTCAAGTCGGACTCGTTAACCTCAGCCCCTCCCCCGGCCTGGAGGAGGTCGGCAACGACTTCGTTGCCGAGCTGGCCGAGGGTGAGCTCGGGCCGAGCGTCGAGCAAGTCGGCCACCTATGGAAGGGCAGAGGTCGATCGGAACGGTCGGTAGGTCGGCGGGCCACGGCGGGCCACAGCGGAGAAGGGGGGAGGGAGGGAGGGAGGGAAAAACACACACGTTTAAAAAAAACGTAACGTCAATGGTGCAAACTGTTAGACCGCAATCCCGAAGATCCGCGGGTCACACGAACTTCGGCACGCACGACGCCAGAGGCCAGAAGGACCGGCTCCTGATCTACATAACACCGGTAATACGGGTAACACGTGTGATACAATACTCGGACCGAGAGCGGGGTAGTCGCCAACCACCACTTCCACCACCACCTCTCTCGCGCTGCGCTTGCCAACGTCTGTCTGTCGTTTTGTCTCTTTGTCGGTCGGCGCGCATCAGGTTACGGTTGAGACTTTTGCCCAAGTTTTCTCATGCTCAATGCTCACCCTGTTGATGTAACCCCTGCAGCTCTTCCACATGGACGTCTCCATGTACTCATCGATGTTGCGAAGCGTGTCGAACATGGCGGAGACGAGGTACATGATGATGGGGATCTCTCGGACAGGGCCCAGGCGGCGCGCGACGTACGCCAGGACGCTCAGCTGGCGGAGGACATCCTGTTGCAACGAAAAAAGACGAAGTGTGACGCAAGATAAGACAGGGTAGCGCAAGCATCCATAGTACTTGTGCCAGATATCGAGGAGTGAGTATTGGGGGTCGAGTGTTGCGTACCGTGTACCGGTACTGAATATCGAGCATCGCGTAAATAGCATCGAGCATTCAGTCATGTGAGTACGGAGTAGTGAGTGTCGAGTTGTTGTTGTTGTCACACTAATTAATCTCCACAATCTGGTCCATAGTCACAAGACAGTATGTCTTGTGATATCCAATGTTTCTGGAGTGGAAGAAAAAACGCAACTCAGGAAAAAACTAAACTAACCTGAGGGAAATCGCACCCAGCTAAAGTAATGAGTACTTGGTACTGAGTATCGAGTAATCGAGTGGTGAGCGTCGAGTATTGTGTAGTGAATGTTATTCAGTACCCAGGAATGAGTACGTATCGAGTGAGTGTCGAATACTGAGTACTGCGTGCTACTCGTCTTGAGTAATGAGTACTGAGCATCGAGTATCGAGGAGTGAGTGTCGAGTCTTGAGTACTGGGTGCTGACCTTGGGGTCGGTAGCCTTGCGTCCGCGACTGGCAAGGCATTCCCTGAGCTTCTTCTCGAGGTCTTCGGAGGTCATGTCGAGGTCGAGCTTCAGGGGCGGGCCCTTGTCCTTGCCGGCGATGACGACGGCCTGGACGCACGGACGGCGCAACAACAGAACGGTTAGAAAAAACAGGAAAGGAATCGGAAACAAGAACTAGGAGAGGCTAAAGTAACAGCAACCACTACAGCAGAAAAGAGCACAGAAACTAACAATTGAACACGCACAAGAAAACGAAAAACAAGAACAGATCAAGGGCAAAAGAAGAACTACTACAATTATTACAATAAAAAGGAAATAGACAGAACAAGCTACTAGGAATGTCCGAAGAAACACGAAAAAAAATACCATGTAATGCCTGAAAGGTGATCATATCCAGGAAAAGCAAATCCGACCAACCCACCCACCCACCCACCCACCACCAAAGATGTCAGGAGACGGCAGTTTAGGCCTGTGGCGGACGGCGGTCTAATTTTACGATTTTAAAGGTGTCCCAGACGGTGCCAAAAACTGCTTCTCCTGACATGTTTGCCCACCACCCACCTTCTCCTTTCGCTTCTTCCCATCCTCGACTTTAGCCGCCCTCTTTTCGTCCTTCCTCTTCTTGATGTCCGAAGTGTCATCCGTCTTCTTCAGCCACTTGGCGCGGCCCTTCAGCATATCGCCCTCGTCTTCGCTCCCCGAGGAGTCCGAATCGGAATCGGAATCGGAAGACCACTCGTCCGAATCCATTTCCTCCAAGTTCTGGATCGGATAAGACATGGTTCGGAAAAAAAAGTCATTCGGAAATGGATTCGTCGTCGTTCGAAAAAAAACAGTCATTTTTGGCGTGTTTTACTCGTATCATGTACCGGTACACCTGGTAGGTCATACTAGCAACAGTAAAAAGATAGAAAGATAGCAGGGTTATAGTTCGAACCGGAATCCGAATAGGAAGACCACTCATCCGAATCCATTTCCCCCAGGTTCTGGAGGGGTAGATTTGTTATCGTTCGGAAAAAAGACATGTCAATCGGAGGGAACAAAAAGTCATTTGAAGATGGGTTCTACTCGTATTGTGTAGACTATATCACACTAGCAATAGTAAAAAATCCGAATCGGAATCCGAATCGAGGTATAGATGAAATATGAGGAGCGATGGTGGCACGACGACAAGCTCGGAAATGCTGGATAAGCAACGTTTGGCCTCACGTGAGTCCCGCTTTTGCAGCGAGACGCATCGGAAACGAGGAATTAGCTTATCGTCACGGCTTGGGTGCGTTCGATATGTCCGCATCGTATTCCTTGCTGCACCTGAATACCTGTTAGGGGCTAAATGTAATGAGAGCCCTTCGAAAGATGAGAACAAGACTCACGCTATGAGATACCAGCGGATAGCAGCGAAACAAGGCTCAGAAGTGCTGGATAAGCAACGTTTGGTCTCATGCACATCCCGCTTTTGCAGCGAGACGCATCGGAAACGAGGAATTAGCTTATCGTCATGGTTTGTGTGCGTTTTGTCCATCATCGACAAAGACAACACTTGCTGCTTTCCTGTGGGACCTACGGACATGGAGCTATATATGTATGCCGGAAAAAGAAAAAGAAAGGCCTTCGACAGGTAAGATCGAGGCTAACGGCAAAGCATATACCAGGGTAGTACAATACCAGCGGGTAGCAACAAAGCTCAGAAGTGCTGGATAAGCAACGTTTGGTCTCATGCGCGCCCCGCTTTTGCAGCGAGACGCATCGGAAACGAGGAATTAGCTTATCGTCACGGCTTGGGTGCGCTATATCCGCAATGTCAAAAACAATGTATTCTTTGCGGTAACTACTCAGGGGCTAAAAACACAGGCCTTCCAAAAACGATAACAAGGTTCAAGCTATGAGATGCAAGCGGATATCATAGCAGCACAGCAAAGCTCAGAAGTGCTGGATAAGCAACGTTTGGTCTCATACGCGTCCCGCTTTTGCAGCGAGACGCATCGGAAACGAGGAATTAGCTTATCGTCACGGCTTTAGGGGTGCAAAGAGTCTGTCGACGCCAAAACTACAGGGCTCCACGACGGCGCGACTGTGGGCAAAAAGAGAAAGGCCACTGACAAAGCAAAACGCCATGTCTAAAACCCTAAAGGAACCTCGAGAAGGAATCGTATCAAAGAGGAAAACGATTCCATGCCAATGGACGAGCAGTGGAAATGCTGAACACACTAGTGTGCGATATGTATGAAGGAAGGCATGTACCGGGGGGGAGAAGGGGCGACACCTGTGACCAGGGCTTGTACAGAAGATGGAAAGTTAGAGCGATGATTAAAAAAAAAAAAAAAGTGTGCGTGTTTGGAGAGAGTTGGGTACTGTACTGTACTAGGTATTCCGTTAAAAAAATCGAGACCTACATATGATACACCGTGAGGTATTAAACGAGCGGACAGCAGTACGCATCATAGCAAAGCTCAGAAGTGCTGGATAAGCAACGTTTGGTCTCATGCACGTCCCGCTTGTGCAGCGAGACGCGTCGGAAACGAGGAATTAGCTTTTCATCACGGCCATTTGCGATTGCACTCCGTCTTGAATAACACCGATAATACCTTGCGATTTCACTTGGTAGCAAAAACCACGAATACCATCCAAAGGCATTGCAATGCAATGCACTGCAATCGAACCCAACCCAACCAAACCCAACGCAACACCCCACCTTCTGAGGCTTGACAGGCTTGCTGGCTTTGGCGTCGCCGGCATCGTCCGACGAGTCGTCGCTGTCGTCCGATTCCGACGCGTCCGAATCTTCGGCGTCATCCGAATCGGAATCTTCGTCCGAAGATTCGTCCGAATCGGAATCGTCGTCCGAATCATCAGAGTCGGAATCCGATTCGGAGTCCTCGGCGTAGTTGGAAGGGTTTGTGCGAAAGTCGGCGATTTCCTTCTCGTAGCTGCAAGCATAGCAAGAACGCAAAAGCAACAAAATAAATCAAGAGCAAGAACAACAACAACATCAACAACAACGTATGGCGGGGGCCGGGTGGGGCGGATCAGAGGGAAGGAGGGGGGAGGGGACCGGCGAACATGACAACAACACAAGGTACTCCAAACAAAAAAGACGTATTCGTAGAGCAGCGCGGTACGAAAGGAAAAGCGAAACCGTGGACAGGAGGTACGAAAGCTCCCACCCCCAACAAAAAAAACGAACCGAACCGAAACGCAACGAACCGAACCGAACCGAACCGAACCGAACCGAACCGAACCGAACCGAACCGAACCGAACCGAACCGAACCGAGCCGAACCGAGCCGAGCCGAGCCGAACCGAACCGAAAGAACCGAAAACAAAAAATTGAACAAAAAAGAAAACGAACACGAAAAAATAAACAAAAGAGAAAACGAAAACGAAAAAAATAAACAAAAGAGAAAACGAAAACGAAAAAAACAAACAAACGAGCAGCGGCGCTTTCTAACTCACCTCTTGTTGTGCTTGCGAAGCTGCAGCTTCATGCGGTTGAGGGACCGGGTGTTGGTGGCGCTCATCTTCTTCACGGCCGGCTTGTCCTTCAAGGTCGCCGCCAGCAGGTCCTCGAGGTTGGCCAACAGCTTGACGTAGAAAGACGGCACCCCCTCCTTCGCGATCATCACCTGCTCACAAAAAATCACAGCAAGGCGCATTCAAGATTAAATACTCAGCCCTTTTTACTTTTCACCGGTGCAAATGCACCGTACGCTATTTCTAAGTAGTTTTGTCCCTAAACCGTGAGTGCAGTGATAAAAGCAAATACCAGCAGCTTGACGTAGAAAGACGGCACCCCCTCCTTGGCTAACATCACCTTTGCTCACAAAAGTCACATCCAGGTGCATTCAAGATTAACCCTTGTAACCACCGCGAACGACATATCCTACACTACTCACAAGTAGTTCATCCCCAAAACGAGGGCGTGCGGTCATGCATATAAGCAAAGTGGTTTACTTCCAACTAGTTTATCCCCAAAACGACGGATATAATATGGTGTTGATAAGCAAAAGGGTTACAAAGGGGTTTAATTCCAAGTAGTTTATCCCCAAAACGAAGGTTATAATATGATGCATATAAGCGAAAGGGTTATAACATGCGGTCATGTATATAAGCAAAAGGGTTATTATAATATGATGTATATAAGCAAAAGGGTTACAAAGGGTTTTTAATCCAAGCAGTTTATCCCCAAAACGAGGGTGCGGTGATGTATATAAGCAAAAGGCTTATAATTTACCGTGATGTATATAAGCAAAAGGGTTATTATAATATGATGTATATAAGCACAAGCGTTACAAAGGGGCTTAAATCCAAGTAGTTTATCCCCAAAACGAGGGTGCGGTGATGTATATAAGCAAAAGGGAAGCAAAAGGGTTATAATATGAATATAAGCAAAAGGATTACAAAGGGGTTAAATTCCAAGAAGTTTATCCCCAAAACGAGGGTGCGGTGATGTATATAAGCAAAAGGGTTTGTGATGTATATAAGCAAGCAAAAGGGTTATATCATGATGTATATAAGCAAAAGGGTTACAAAGGGGTCTAATTCCAAGTAGTTTATCCCCAAAACGAGGGTGCGGTGATGTAAATAAGCAGAAGGGTTTTAAAGGGTTTTATAGTTTATCCCCAAAACGAGGGTGCGGTGATGAATATAAGCAAAAGGGTTATAATATGACGTATATAAGCAAAAGGGTTACAAAGGGGTCTAATTCCAAGTACTTTATCCCCAAAACGAGGGTGCGGTGATGTAAATAAGCAGAAGGGTTTTTAAGGGTTTTATAGGTTATCCCCAAAACGAGGGTGCGGTGATGAATACTTCGTAGAAGGACAAGGGTTATAATATGACGTATATGAGCAAAAGGGTTACAAAGAGGTCTAATTCCAAGTACTTTATCCCCAAAACGAGGGTGCGGCGATGTATATAAGCAAAAAGGTTATAATGGTGGGGTTATGTAAATAAGCAAAAGGGTTAAAAGGGTTTATAGTTTATTCCAAAAACGAGGGTGCGGTCATGTATATAAGCAAAAGGGTTATACTGGTGCGGTGATGTATATAAGCAAAGTTACAACATAACCCTATTAACCACTGAAAAAATGTGCCCTACACAAATTCCGAGTAGCTAATCCATAGCACGTGGGTGCAGTGATAAAAGCAAAGGGGTAAGGTGGTCATGTCCGAGAAGCAACTGCCCATAACTATCACTAAATAAATGAGTATCACACACAGCTTGCAAAGATGAGTTTCGACGAAATCCTAGATCTCACAGCTGTTGTGTATTTTTAATTTTTTTATATAAATAAACGGAACACACGAGAGCGTGAGTACGTCCGTGTCGTCTGTATTTGCACGTGCATGTGCGTGTATGAGCGTGTGTATGAATGTGTGCTTCCGCAACATCTCTCCGCATCCGAGCGCTAAACTTAACTTCACGTGGCGGGACACAAACATAGAAACCACCAACTACCGTCCGATCGGCAATAAAACAAACACCCCCCGAACCCCCCTTCCCCCACACACCCCCCCAACCCCCCTTCCCCCACACACCCCCCCAACCCCCCTTCCCCCACACACCCCCCGAACCGCTTCCCTCCCCAGGCCAGCCGGCGTTCAAAGGGCTCACCTTGCTCTTCTCTACGTGCTTGTTGCACTCGTCGAAGTCGGTCTGAATTCCGTTCCAGTCGTTGATCTTGATGTGGTTGCGGATCTTTAGCACGGTGGTGCGGATAGCCTCGAACGACCTATCCTTCGCGGACTTCACCACGCGTACCTGCCGCGATGGGAAGCGATAGGGCAAGGGTGCAAAGGTGCGAAATATATCTGTAAGGGGGGTGATAAAAAAAACGCCACAGTATTCGACTAGTTAGTCTACCGTACAACACTTAAGATAACATACCCCCTCCGACAAAATTTCCAAGCTACTTTTCCCGACAGCGCGGAGAGCGTAAGCGCCGAGCGTTGTGTTAATATCAGGAATCCCCGAGTTTTGGGCTTCCAAGTACGTTTTCTGCAACGGGCAGTGCGATTTTTCCGTCCGAACGGTGCGTTGCGATCGCTTCCACAGCTGGAGAGGGTATACGCAAGGCGTGGTGTGTATGCTGCCCGCTAAAAAGGGGGCCGTTGTCGTTTTGCCTATATTTTAGCACAGCCCGCAGCTGACGGCCCACCTCCTCCTCGTCCTCCTCCTCCTCCGACTCGCTGTCCGACTCCCTCCCTCTTCTCCCCCTCCCCACCACCATACCGGTAAGCACAAGGAATCATACCCCAAAAACGCCAACAGCGATGCTTACCAGTATGACCGTACATATGGTCGAGTGTCTTTGCCACTAAATGGGGGCGTTTTCGTTTGTCGCTTTTTAGCACAGCTCGCAGCTGACAGCCCACCTCCTCTTCCGACTCGTTGTCCGAGTCCTTCTTCTGCCCCTTCTGGCCAACATACCGGTAAGCACATGGAACCACACCCCAAACTCGCCAACAGCGACGCTTATTATCGTATACCTGGTACATGGCCGTCTAGCCACTAAACCGGGGCCGTTTTCGTTTTGTCTTTTTTCAGCACTGCCCGCAGGTAACAGTTCACCTCCTCTTCCGAGTCACAGTCCGAGTCCCGCCCTCTTCTGCCCCTCCTTGCCAACCGCACATGGAACCATACCCCAAAATCGCCCGCCCAACAGCAACGCTACGACCCTGGCAAACTAACACAATCACATGGAACCATATCCCAAATCACCAACAACAACGATATACCAGGTATAGCCGTTTGTCAACAAGGGGCCCGTCCGTTTTCGTTTTGCCTTTTTAACGAATGAACCATACCGACAGCCGCCGACGTAAAGCCAACCGACTCAAATTGTTGTTTTCCCCCTGTTTTGTTTGTAGCACAGCCTGCAGCTGACAGACAGCTTACCCCCCCCCTCTTCCGCCTCGTCGCCGTCCGAGTCGATCGCCCAGATCCGCCACGCTCATCACCAACAAAAACATACGGAACCACACCCCCCACGCCAGCCGTTCGTCACCAAGGGGCCCCCGCCACCCTCCACACCAACAAAAATATATGGAACCACACCCCCAACGCTATTATAGCCGTTTGCCACCAAGGGCCAGATTTCGTTTTGCCTGTTTTTAGCACTGACAGCTCTCACCTCCTCTTCCGACTCGCTGTCCGAGTCGACGGCCCAGATCCGCCGCCCGCCCGCCGCGCCACCTCCACCGCCCATGGACGAGTCGGAGTCCGAGTCCGAGTCGGACTCCGACCCTGACCCCCCCGATTCGTGAGCCCAGAACTTAGACGCCATGGTTTCTGCGTTACCGAGGCCGAAAGGCCGTTTCGTGCAAAAAGCAACCACGAGAAAAAAAGAGAAAACAGAACGGCAGGCGTTAGATCATACCATACAATAGCTCGATACGTTCTAAATAACACCAGGTACACGGTATGATACGTTTAATATCGCCTATTCCATCTTTTGATACTGATAGTTATATGTCGTGATACTGCTGTACGTGCCAGGGCATTAATTAGCTGTTACGCTGGCGCAACTTTCTGGTCGGAATTGCGGTTTTGCGCAACAGCGGACAAACGGCGCTCGGCGAAAAAAAAGTACCTGGTAGCGCGTACTATCTATCTCGAGGTACCTTTTTCGTTTTCGCCGTACGAGGCGAAACACGTACAGTATATATTAAAAGGTCAAGTTGTTTTCGGGCAAATATTCACGCATGTATCACGAAACAAAATGTTATATTAATAGGCGTCTAAACGTACTTGATCGAGTGTGTTTGTGTTTGTGTTTTTCATCCCATTTATTCTGTGCGCCAGTCAGATGTTTGACGCACCCGCCGGGGTCACACAGGAGGAAGGTAAACACAGAAGATTTCTCTCCACCTTTCCTCCTGCGGTGCTTGCCTTAATTTT
>JAYJMJ010000166.1:8123298-8135994 GCA_036873875.1 Laminaria ephemera | reverse complement strand
ACTTTCTTCCCTCGTCGACTCGCGTCGAATTGTGCTTACCCACGCTATGAAGCGCTCTCGGCAGTTGGTGTCTCAGATATAAAAATCTCCATAACGAGATTCGAACCACTGACTCCAACCTTATTAGTCTTCGAGGGTAACCACTTGACTACCGGGGCGACCGTAGGATATAGGATATAGGATATAGGATACAGGATATAGGATATGACACATGTAACTGTCGTCAACTTGTCATTGTTGGTGCACGACGGACGCTTCAGGCAACCCGAAAGGGGTCCCTATTATATATTATACCTGGTATGTTATATGGCGCTGTCAGAATTAGAGACTCGCATTTGCTCGTAATAACTACTCTTCCGTCCCTCCCCCGAGGCGCATTAAAACACCAATTTGAAGTTGTACAGCTGCTGTAGCCCACTCGGCGAACTTTAAACACGAAGTCACTCTGTGTGGTGTGCATTGCACATCCCATCAACCACCAATTTGAATTGTACAGCTGCTGTAGCCCACTCGGCGAACTTTACACAAATTCACTCTGTGTATGGTGTGCATTGCACATCCCATCAACCATCATCGTATGGCAAAATTACCTGCACGTGACGAGGTACTTATATGTGACCCTGTTCACCTTTTTATACCCTCTTGTATGTCCCCCTCGATACTTCTAAGTGACCCCTTGCACCTTATACCCCCAGGTGAGCTGGCCTCGGTACCTCTAAGAATCCCTTAAACTGTATCCCTTTATCTTCTGTCTGCCTCCGTGCCCGGTTCGGCAGGTGTACAGTACTGGGGCACAGTCTATACGCGACGGACAGTGAAAAGGCGTCTCTACGATCTAACCGTGTCTGTGGCAGGAGGTAAGAGGGGTTATTGAACAATACAACAAGAGGTCAAAGAGGTTATTGAGGTTATTTAGGTTTTTGAGGTTATTGAACAATCTAAATACCAAGGTCACGGTAGGGTAATATATTGGGCATTGTAAGTTGCTAGTCTTGCTATTAATAGTAGTAGGGGTCACTTTTAGGAGTCGCAAAGGTGGCTGCTTTGGAAGCTTAAGCTTTTCTTTTTCGGTTGCGCGATACGCATCGCGACCGTAGAATTGGTTGCTAAGATGCGCCAAACCAATACAAAACAAACCCGTTCATGAGCGAGGTACGGAGCCACTCGCGCGAGTGGCTAATACTCGGTAGTCAAAATGATAGATGGATGGTAGTATGATCGTATTACATAGCATCCCCCCTACAGTAGGCTGAAATTAACAAGGCAACAAGCTACCGTAGCCTGAAGTAAGCAATGCAACAACAGGTAAGGGGGATGATGTACCACTACAACAAGAGGTAAGAGACGGTGTTAAACAATCTCACAAGAGCTCTACTATTGTAGTCTGCGTAGCTACTCGTAGTAAATAGCTCTCCATTCATGTCTTATTAGAGGACGGGAGTTCAACGGATATTGGGTTGTCATATGTACTGTGTACGCTGCCGTTCGTTTGAACGGTACGCGAAGCGAAAACGACAGTATATATATATTAATAGCAGTGGTTCAAAACTATTAATATCATGGTCGCGGTTTTGTTTGTCTTCCGACTGTGTGCAGCGCAAACTAAATGGGGGACCACGCACAAAGAGCTACCAACATACAGTCGTACACGTTTTACTACCGGTACATACCAAATTAATTGGTAAGAAGACGAGAGCTCAAGAAAATCAAATATACCGATATGTTTGGTATGCTATACTGCGAATATTCATGCAGCATGTAGACTATACACTTTATGTTAACCTTTAACTTGCGAAAATTGCATCGATAATGGCTGTGTTGAATTACTACCCTACACAATGGCGCGTGTTGTACGACGCACATGCCCAGCTCATTTGGACACCTACTGTCTAGAGCCCCCCCTACTTGTTGCGAATCGTAGGGATGCCACAGCTTAGAGGGGGTACCACGTACCTAACAAGCTCTTGACGTTGTTCCTATATAACGCCGGGAGGAACGCTACCAATAGCACACCTTGCCCTAAAATCGAACCCGAGAAGTAGCATTGGTTGCGCGGCAAAGCGATTTTCAATGTCACATGGTCATCGTAGGCATCACGCGAATTATGTTGTAAAGCAAGACGAGGATTGGAAATACATAGATTGGGTTTTGTTCCTCAGTATGTTTCTCAGTATGTTCCTCAGTATGTTCCTCAGTATGTTCCTCAGTATGTTCCTCAGTATGTTCATCAGTTGAGGAGGGCCCGTCAGTCAGAATATGTGTTGGGCCGAAACGTACCTCCCCGTACCGTGGCAACTCATTCGGCGCTGTCACCCATATGGAAGCAAGTACGCAAGAGGTCAAAGAAGTCAGCCCCACACGAGGTCCTTAGTAGGATGCGGCTCACCCTTCCTGCGACTCGCCGAACACACCACGGCGCTTCACCCAATATGGAAGCTATGTCTGTCTGCTCGGTGCAAACCCGACGCGCTCCGCCCCGGTATTGTGGGGATGCCATGGTCTGTGATCTTAAGACTACGGCCATGCATGATATGAACACCCCCCTCCCCCCCCTACCGTTGCATGGGTCTTGCCCTTGAATACGATAACAATGTGAGTATGTTCATTGCCGGGCAAGACGACACTACAACCTTTATTTACTGTCCACGTTCTTGTTGGTGTTTTGGCACGTATTCCGTTTAGGGTTACTGTCCGACAATGTGCAGCATGAGCTTCAAAAATCGACCACTCACGATCACCTCCAGAAAGAAGATGCTTCTAGGGAATATTGGTTTTCTAAACCTATCCTTATCCTTAATAGCTACACTAGCTTAACCCTTCTGCTACTGCGTAGCCTACGTGCATGCATGCGCTCTTTTTTTCTGGCCTGCCTGGTCTCTATAAGTTTATATTATATGTTTCCCTAGCAATGATTCCGTCGGGTCCCATGTCGTACAGACGTACCAAGGAAGTCTGCCTGTCGATAAAATAAAATGTTATAGGCCATTTCGGTTCAAGACCACCTAATGTCAGGTGCCATAGCATGGAGGGAGTGTTCGGTAAGCTCCGGACTTCTATTGTGAAGTTAGACAATTGCCGTCTTCGAGCATACACTTCGCGATTATTTGCCTGGGTGGAGTACTAAGAATAATTATGCCTGAATTCCATCGTATACTGACTTCTTGACATTCTAGGTCACAGCATACAGACAACTACAAACACCTGTTAAAAGGATGAATGACTGCGTCTTCCAGGATGGTGAAGGCTGGCAGAATTAAGATTCTACACACCATGAATGGAGTAATGTGCATCTATCAGTTGTCTGTAGTTATTCTTGGCGTTTCCTTCCTGACCTGCGGCGTTGACTACAATTAGCGCTATTCGGAGCGCGCATGAAGGGAGCAGTGTATACTTAACAGGATAATATAGTCTGTACGTAGCTCCGGGGCTCCCAACAGATGAACGATCAAAACTACCGTACCATCTGCAGTCATTAAACAGTGTTGTACCTTCTTACCAGGCCAGTTAGCGTTGCTTCGACTTAGCATACTATTACCCATACGTGACTTTTAAACACCTCCGACCGACTTCTAGTGTGTGCCAGGAATAATACTCCTCAAGGTCCCCTGTCATGGCCAAATGGGCCGTATGCCTACATCGCTTGCCATCTGGCAATGCGAAGTGCATCGTCTTCCAGCATTTTGCCAGTAAAATAGACGTACTGCTGTAGTGTACTGGTACTGGTCTATCTTTTCGGAGGTACACGGCGCGAAAGCCGACCCAAGCAAACACCGAACATAATATCTCGCCCCCGGTCATTTTCCCGTTTCCTCCGCTTTGGCCTAATTGATAGCGCCGGGCCGGTCTCTTCATCATTTTATTGTCATAGCTTGGAAATGAATATTCAATCCATAGCTTTCGAGGACTGCATGACATGTGAAGCGATCCCGCAGGTGGATTACAGACGAGTGGTTTACATGGCCATCTTTCTTGTTGTGTGGTACGCGTACTACGTAGTTGTAGTTTGGGGTCGCTTCGATGGTACGACGTCCACAAGCTGCACTACTAGACTAATCATGTGACAAATTGACGACAAAATACACTTGATTTCCTGCTGGCACGCACAACGTAAGTGATGTACTCTCCTCACGCTAGTAATAAGGCACTACAGTACGATACGACATTGCCCCGCTGGAAGGCCTATCAAATATAAACATTGCAAAGTTCTAGGATTTGGAATACAGAAAGAGGTGGCTTATTACTTCAAAGGCGTACAGGGGACAGAAAAAAGAAGGAAATACGAAAAAAGATACGAGACACACCCAAGCCCGCTGTTCAGAGGTTAAATTGAAGTTTAAAGTAAGGGGTATAGCGTAACGCTGCCGCTAATACTGAGCACACGTGAGCGATCAAGGCAGGCAAGGAAGGCAATGCGTTTGCCCCAATCGTTGTCTTAGCGGCTGAGTAGGCTACTGGTTACTGCATTGTAACAGGGTAGTAATTCTTCATACGACTCCTCGATGGAGGTTACATCTTCAAAATTGCTGTATTCTAGAATCAAATTGAATATCCAAATTACTAGGTTCTAATATACTGTTGCTTGACACATACTGTAAGTCGCATAACCTATCGGTTGTATCTTCTCGAACGTTTCAACTCTCGTTACTTGGTCGGTGTACGTGACTGCATATTTATGCCTGCACCCATTGCTATGTCGCAACAAAGCTGCATTGCTACTTTACGGCTTTGCAATAACATATTCAACTGTTTCAGCTTCGCCCCTGATAGGCGACCAACTCTTCCACGGCTATCGCCACCTCACGAAAAGCTTGACAAAGTAAAATACATGCTACTGCTGTGACGGTTTTGAAGCATGGACGACCATTCAAACCGAAGGAATATCACACACAGACCTTAGAACCCGCGCGGGTCTCACTATACGTATACAAGACCGACATACGTACGTAGCAGTATTGGAAGAATGTATTGCTGCTGTAGTGGTAGGAGAAAGAGTACTAGTGCCAGACCGACATACGTACGGGGTAGTATTGGGAGTATTACTGCTGTAGTGGTAGTAGTAATAGCACTATTTAATAGTAGTTCGCAGCAGCAGCTGCAGATGGTGATGCTCGTGGCAGCTCTATGGAGTCGTTGGCTTCCTTCGCAGCAGCAGCTCCAGATGACGACGATTGTGGCAGCTCTGTCGAAGAGGGTAGCTCTGGAACTTTTTCAGCCGCAGCTGAAGATGATGGCGATATCGATCGGTCGATCTTGACAGGTCTGTCGAGGAAATCAGCTCAAAGCGGACGCAGTAGCTCAGGGTCCTGGGGGCCTAGTCGTACTCGAGGCGTACCTCGTGATCCGCAGTCCTGTAGACTGCTCTCGTAAATCGAAAGCTCAAAACCTGTTGGCGAAATCTCCGCATGAGATGTGTGATGCGCGGCTTCTGAGTTCCGCTAGACACCCCGCAAGAGAGGCAAGCATCACTGCCCAGTCGGGGTCAGCCGACTGGTTACCGAGTGAGCTTCATCTCCGGAGAACTTATGAAGAGAAAACGCCTGTTGTTGTGTTGATTATCGTCCTTGCCCAATTGGACAGGATAAGGAGGAAAAGAGGACATAGTGGAGGGAGGAGGAGGAGGGCGAGAGTGCTCGAGGAGCACGCTTGTCTCCACTGGGGCGAAACAGATTTAGAAATAACACCCGCATCAATACTAAGTCAAACTCGACAAGCCGTGACCTTTGTTTGTCGGATTGGGGTTTTCCGAGGTGGCGTCCTAAATTTCAAATCTACGAAATGGCAGTTGTTTGTGTCGCATATCTGCTAAACCGGCGTTTGACAAGGGATTGCTTGTAATGCCGTAGCAACTTGTGCTGCTTTGGCCTACTTGTTATAGACGAATATGTTACCGATCAGCGTGTCGGTGGGCTGCTGGCCTCAATGCTGTGTAGCAAGATGGCTATCCCTAACAGCGTATGTTCGTGTAACATTGTTTCAGTCAACACCGGCATTCTATCGTTCTGTGGTCGTCCACTTGCCACAACCAGTCAATGATTGTTCGCTCCTGTAAACCATTTTAGCGGCTTATCTATAAAGAGTACGGTTGTCGAATCCACATAGACGAGTTGCGGTAAAATTGTAAAGAGTAGCTTCCTCGACGTCTTCTCCGGTGCGTATGGTTTGAGCGACTCACTCGGCATAGAAACGAAATCGTTCAGAGTATAGTATGGATGTCCGTACACCTGTCTCTTGTATTTCGCTTGGTATCAATTATCCCAATGCACGAGAATACTCTTTAGAGTAAAGCTCGATGACGGGATGCCACCAGCAGCATGCGACACCAACATTTATTGGACGTATGTATGACAAGTCTTCCAAATGATCGTAAGTCAGCGCAGTCCGCCGTATTCACATGCGCCATATGAATGTCATCGAAAACAGGTCCATCCAATCATATTTGTGTGTCTCTGCTTCCCCACGGGTTTGTGGATGTTGCCCATTCCCTCCAGGTGCGACAACTGCAGTAGAGCTGAAGCCAGCTATGGTCTACAAGAGGAAGTCAATTTCCAAAATGGCGGCAGCCGCGGCAGCTGCGGCCTGGGTGCACAAAAGGGAGGCCGGACAAACGAGTGCTTTCTTCGCCGCTTTGGACACTGTCATTCTCGCTGTTCACGACGTGCCGCCTGCAAAGGCTCCAGCATATGCGGCAAAAGTCGCTAAAGATAAAGAAGGAACAGACGCCATGTGTACCGCGATTGCTGCGGGAGTGGCCGCGGCTGCAGTGGGATGGGAGTTCAAGGTCGTTCAGAAGGTATCTCGAGCAGCCTACACGGCATTCACAAAAAACGAAAACAAGCCTCCCGCTGCCATTGCTGAGGAAGTTTCGAAGGCTGTACGCGTCGCATCCTCCCGATACCCTGCTGTTGAATCTGCGGCCGCAGCTGCATATGCGGCGCACGTGTCTCAGCAGTCTGCGGCGTCTGGTTATGGGTCACCTTCACATGGGGCTAACGGTGGTGGTGGCGTCGGCGGTGGCATAGGTGGTGCTGCTAATGATGCTGCCGCTGCTGCGGCCGAAGCTGCTGGAAAGGCTGCCAAATATGAGAAAACCCATGACTATCTTGCCTACGCCGCGGAAGCAGCAGCTAGAGCTGCCACCTTCAGAGGAGCCAATGAGTGTTCTGTGTTTAAGGCTGCTCTTGAGGCTGCTACTGAGGGTGATATACCCACCAATGATTCCGCCACCACTGCTATCCCCGCCGATGCTAGAGACCCTGAAGACCTACGTGCAGAAAATGTTGCCCTCGCCATCGTCGCAGCAGCGGTCGAGAACGAGGCAGGCAAGCCTGACTTTGTGACTTGTCGAAAGGAATTGCTGGAAACGATTCCAAACAGCCACAAACTCATCGTTAAGAAGCTTGAGACCATGGTGGCGCTGGACACCTTTCTAGCGGCCTTCTTGCTCTTCTCGCTGACAGGGAGAAAGAAGGAGGAGGAGGCGGAGGTTCTAAGCGAAGAGGTAGTCCAAACAATTCTGCAGGCATACGCTTTCGCGGTATTCCTAGCTGCGACGTTGTCGGCTGGGTTGTTTCTGGTAGTGACTGGTGGCACGTTTGCCTTGACGAGGAATGACTTGATCGTCCCCACGGTGCTATCTACGATTGGATTTGGCCTGCTACTGGTAACGGTCGCCGATGCGGTGTTCCTTGAGCTTGGGGAAGGCGTTTACCACTATGAAGGTCATGCTCCTCTGTTTTGGACTACTGTCATCATTGGCTTTCTGATCCAAGTGTTTTTTGTCTGCGTCGCCGTCTTCTGCACCCTGCGCGGGTCGAAGTACAGGTGGCATGTTGGCTGGAAGGCTTGGCCCAAGGTTAGAAGGGTCGAGCATTCTGGCAAGGGCTGTTTCACATGGTGTTGCAAGTGTCAGTATAGTCGGCATTGAGATGCATATGTGTACTTGTATTGCAGGCGGGCAACCGAACAATCTTCGTTACGGCGGTGGTGATATGTTTGCTACCGGACTACTGGTAGTATAGTCATGCTATTTGACTCACATTACGTCGGCTTCTGTTGGCGGTATGTTTCTCCAACTAACAGTAGAGCCCATGATGAGCTAACTTTGGATGTGAAACACCGAATGGGTAGAGTCCTTGTAAGCACTTTATCTGATGATGAAGTTGAACGTTTTAAAGCATTAAAATGCCGGCAGCGTGGCGTCGTTTGCATACGTAGCACGCACACACATACTTGTCACTTCGGCTTAAATCGGATTTGAGGTGGTAGACATTCAGTTGGAAGGAACTTATCAAAGCTGTAGGAAAGGATACTCCAGATGCCAAACGTATTGTTGATATTATCCAGGCGCTGCGTAGATAAATGCTGCATTTTTCTGTAGATGCAGGGACGTACCTCTGGTGCCCGCAGCGCTTGGTGCATGTACATGCCCATGCTGAGAGCATACGAATCGGCGGTGAAGAAAGCGGTGGCGCGAGCGACCGAGCGAACGGGCGAGGGCGCACAATCGAAATTCAGGTTCGTCTTGCTGTACCACCAGCCAACCATAAAAACTTGTACACCTAGGGAAAGGCAGGCCAACGGTGTTGGCGGTGCAGCACAGCATCATATTGTATGAGTAGTAGTTATAGCGATGTTCCGACAAAATACATTTCCCCGCCCCCCGTGTTCTAGAGGGGTAACCGCGTAGCCTTGCGCTGGGATATGTTCGTGATACGGGAAAACATGAATTTGGTTCTTGGTACGGGAAATTGGAGTGGGTTGAATACTCCGCGCGCATTTGCAGGCTGCGGCTAACGATGATTAGAGGCTCTTGCGGAACGCCCGCACTTCGAGTAGTGAGCGTGCGAGAACGACCATGCAGGTACGACATTTGCAAGATATAGACCCCATGCACGAGACTCGAGCGGATGACGTCGGGGAGGAGTTATAGTCTACCTGGTTTTGCGGTAGCTTGGAGTCTGGTTCTTGACTTAAATAGCGAGTGGTTGATACGGTATCACATTCATTGATTCTGCGTTGTTATGGATTTAGAACGGAAATGCCGTTTGAAGAAGCGAATAAGGTTGCTGCCACGCTTACTTACAGGGTGGCAGCCGTATCACAAGGCGTCCATATGGGGTCAATGTTATGGTAGTGCCCCGGGAGCCTGGCAAAGGCTTAGGATCCAGGGCGTAGGATATAGACATGGGATAAAAGGGTTTCACCTGCCCTTGAAAACATGCATGTGTGTATAGGAAAATACGGGATGATGCAATTGCTTGACGCAATTGCTAGGCTTTCTTTAAAAAATAACCCCATAATGCTAGGAATTGCACCGACGCTCTTGGGGATAAAGAATATGGATTGGGTGTGGGGTCATTTTGGCAGTAGCAGTAGTTAAACGTCACTCTTCGTACTGTTCTCGTGCTTCGGCCGCATGATTTATTGATTTGTAACTGAAGCATCAATTATTGGTACTATTATTGATTATGCCAGATTTCGATAGAACGGGAGGAGGGAAATCAAGAATGAATACGTACTACAGTACATGGTATGTATGAAAAACCCACCCTTTGCTGTTTATCTCTTATCCTTCTTAGTTTCGTTCTATAACATGCGTCTGATTTTCTCTGTAGAAATTTCTTGCTTCACCGTGGCGCTACCGCCGTGGGGGCGGGAGTGCCGCCTATTCCCTAGTTCCAGATACAGCGTAGCGATATTCCAGATATGAAGACTTACTGTAGCGATATTCCAGACACAGCATGGCGAAGAAGTCCAAAGGTACGTGTTGCAAGTTATTGCAACAGGGGAACAGGGGAGACGGGATGAACAAGAATCTGCGCACTCGAACCAGGCACTAACTTCACAGCAGCGTTACATAGTTCATCCGAGGACAAATAAACCCTCAAAAAGGAAGCATACAGCATAGACTACAGCAGCATAGAAGTACCTTTGTCTTTTCCCTCCTTCAAAAACAGCATTGGCGATACGTGGCTGTCCACTCCCCGGAGCATGTTTGCCGGCGAATGCTGGCACACATGCATGCGCAGCCTGTACTCCGGAGTCTATACTACAGCTTGCCACTGCTTGCTGTTTATTATGTAGACTATGCATGTAGGTTTTCTGGCCTCGTAACGTCAATGATCCCGCATCTCAGGATTTTGGCGCCCGCAAAACTCGGCATCGTTACTGCCGTCCCCGGATGGCAAAGCTGCTCTGCTGCGCAACCTTGGTGGCTGTAGGCACAAGCGTCGACCGACCGCCCCTCCCTTGGCAAAGCTCCAAACTTCTGTTGTTCTTTTGCCGTGTGCATTCGCCTACCTTGTGGGACCCGTGTAACGGGCGTTTTTGGCGTCAAATTGAAATGGAACGAATTCAATGTCAGCCTTAATCATGACGGCGACAAATCTATCTGTGTATGTATGTGCTGATTGCTATTATTGCTGCGTTCTGCGTTTGGCTGTCCATCTCGTTCGTCGCTGCTCTGTTGTGCAACCTTTTGGTGGCTGTAGGCAAGCGTTGACCGACCGCCCCTCGCTCGGCGTTGGGCGCGTATCATAGCTCCAACGTTCTGTGGCCTGCTGTGCATACGTGTACCGTGTGGTCTTTCCGTGTAACGGGCGTGCTTGCTTGCGCCACATTGAAATGATTCGGCGACCAAAAAAAATGTTTGATGTTGTTTGTGCTGATTTGCTGCGTTGTTGTGCGTTCGGCTGTCCATCTCGTCGCGGCAGCCACAACCTGGATACTTCCTCGTATGACGACTACATGGCTACGCAAAGTATTGCACGGTCAGCGGGACCATCAAGGATTGGATCCCCCCCCCCCCCCCGCCCGCTGCGGTCGAGTGGCAAATAATCCCAAATACCAACGGTTTTCGCGGATCTTCTGTCCTCTCGGATCTCCAATCTTGTGGCCATCTTGTGTAACGCTTCAATTTTTGTATCGTTTCGAGGAACCCGATATCCCATATCTAAAACGCCGCTAGATATGCTACGAAACCCTAGGGTAGCTTTTCGTTTTTTTTGCCGACCTTTTGCTTCGCGCAATGTTTGCACTCAAACCTGACCTGTGCGTGCCACGATCACAGCACCAAGTTAGAAAGCAGTCACCACCATGGCCTCCTCCTCGATCCCTCTCTTCGAAGAGGTGGTGTCTCGCGATGTGCTGGGCTTTAGCTTCGGAGGACGCAGCTACGCCGACCAGATCACGGACGCAGTTGCCAAGACGAAGGTGCTATGCGCCGTGAAGGTAGAGCGGAAGACCATCGGCAAGGCTGGCTCGAGCGAGACTTGTGAGGTGGTCTGGGTCACCCACAACTTCGGCTTCCTAGGTGCGTCGTTGCCTCGGTTGTCTGTGCTCCTCTGTGTCTTGCGCTTGCGAGCGGCCTTCCGCAGCAATCCGCATGATGCACACGGAACACCCACAAAATTCGAGTTCTCCATTGATTTGATTGCGTGACAGGCCGATTCGCTGTGCACGAGAAAGTACGAGCACGCATGTTTCAAACGTGTTCTGCTGTCACGTTTCCAACGAGCACGCTAGACAGCACACTCGGCTACGCTCGACGCTCCTAGCAAACAACACAAGACACCACCAGCCTGCCTCCGCTTATGCAAACGATGCCTGCCTGCAACATAAGCAGTTCTCGCAACGACCTCACTCAGCCATACTTTGGCTCGCATTTTTATCTCTGTACCCACATTTCCATACCAGGTACTTTGGTATGATAACATACGTGATCATCTTTTTTTTGTTCGTTTTGTGCAGGTGGCTCGCTGGGATGCGCAGAGGGAGAGAAGGTCACCCGAGCCTTCGAGTACGGCAGGGAGCACCGTCTCCCCGTAGTGGTACAGTGCCGCTCGGGCGGGGCGCGCATGCAGGAGGGCACCATGTCCCTCATGCAGATGGCCAAGGTACGTGCTCCGTGCAAAGAGCGTTGCTTTTCGTTGGGTAAGAGGGGGGGGGGCGCTTTGCGAGATTTTTGTTCCATTGTTGTTCCCGCATTTTTTTTCTGCGGCTCTGCGTGCGTTTGTCGTGTCGGTATATCGGTATTCCTCCGCGTTCGGGTGTCACGTATTTCCGGTACAAGTTTTGTGGTGGTCTCACTATAAGTGCCGGTCAGTGCCAGCCAAATATACCGGCACTTGTAGTAGCGATACTGGTACAGCAGTAGTGATACTGGCAGTAGTGACTATTAATATTATCAAATCAAAACGGCCAAACCGTCGTTAAATTCTACCAGTAGTCAGTACCAACATCAACAACCCTTCCCAAGCGATGCTGCGTGCTGCTGCTGGTGGTCGGTGGTTGATGCTAGCTGAGGCTGCTGTGTTTTGGCAGCAGCAGTAGTGACTATTAATATATAGTATGGCGGGTTCCAGTCGTGCCAAACGATTTCAGCCGCACAGTACCGGCACGGTACCGGCACCTGCTGCAGAGATGAACCCTCACTATTTCCAAGTAGTTTGTCTGATGTTTGTAATAAGGAATGTGATCTGCCCGCATTTTCTAAAATTATTTCAAGCACGTCAGCTGTGAGTTCGACTAATTGAGTGGTCGATCCTCACCTTTGCAAGCTGCGTGATACTTCGGCCGCGCGTTTGTACAGATGTATTCCTCTTTGAGGATATAGACCAATCGTGGGTAAGCACAATTCGACGCGAGTCGACGAGGGAAGAAAGTGCTGAATTCTTCTCGCGATAAAAATGAAGGCGC
>JAYJMJ010000166.1:8094320-8105073 GCA_036873875.1 Laminaria ephemera | reverse complement strand
CGGTCCTTACGCTCACACTCTGGTAAGTCATTGTGGAAAACTCGATTTCACTACAATAAGTATTCCGCGGAGGTAGGGGGGGGGGGTGTGCTCATTTCATCCATGGGCGTAGTCGTATGACCATATGCCGGGACAGAGCACGTCGCACGTCGGGTTTTATCTGGCAATGAAGGCATTGCGTGCACCAAGCGCGAAGCGCCGTGAGTCGCGTGAAGGGTGAGCTGCATCCTACCAAGAACCGCTTGTTAGGCAGAATTCGGCACCTTGTGCGTACTTTCTTGCATGTGGATGACGGCGTCGAATTACTTGATTTTTTTTTCCTTTTTTCCGGTGTGGCCATTTCTGGAGACAGCAATGGGCATACTATGTAACTGCCTCGTGGGTGATGCCTGACCATTTAGACACGACGTTACACGACCACGACCACCCCCCTTGCGCGGAGTTAATGTTCTCCACCCGTTTTTAATATCTAACTCGACCACCATCTGGTTACCGCCAAAGCAAAGCAGAAAAACAAACGGTATCCTGATTTTCTAGCCCACGCAGTAAGTGGCGTGTCTTACGACGGGAGGGGGGCGTGCAAAATGAGAAACCTGACTGCAAGAGAAACCAGAACTTTTCACGATATGATGTTTTATTGCGGTGCGGTGTAGTACGGTATAACCGAACCGCACCGCACCGTAAAAGTTAGTTAAGGCAACATCCACGACTCGCCGTACCGAATGACACTGAAACACCAAAGTCCGCACCGCGCCGAACCGTATGATTATAAAAAGTCACATCTACACCGAACCGCACCATTCGACTCTCAAGACAAGAATCGCCGTGAAAACCCTTGAGGGCCTGCACAGGAGTACTTGTTTTTACGGCACGATCGGTTGCGGTATGGGATTTTCCGGGTTTAAGCGAACCGCACCGCACCGCACCATTTTGAAGCGCAATGCACCGCACCGTGTGGAAATCAAACACCATAATTCGCACCTCACCACACCAGGTGATTCTGAACACATTCAAACCGCGTCGCACCGCACCGCGCGATTGTTTTTATAGGAAACCGCACCGCGGTCCGGTTTTATACCGTCAACAGCTTTGAAAACACTCGTCTACGGTAATCGTCTCGCTCAATCGTTTTGTTGGGTCTGAGCGGCGGGAAGGTCACAAAGTCGGTAGGGAAAAGCAACAACATGTGCGCTTTGGAGAACACTAAGATACTCGGTATTTTCAAGGTGAACCGTAGTTCCCCAACCTCCAAGCTCAAGAACAACGAACGCAAGGCGCAAATCTCTCCCAACTTAACGGAGCCCCAAACAACAGCAAAGGTAACACCAACCCTCTTCCAACTTCACGAACTCCGAGTCCTCCCTTACCTTAGCGACGAGTAGCAGATGGTACTTGGCCTTCGGGAAGCGGTCGTAGATAACCACGCACAGCTCGTCCTCGTAGTAGACCATTTCCTGCCACGCCCCCGTGATGTTGGACCCATACCGCAGCAACATACACGCAAAATACATCACGCGAGGAACGGGAGCACGGAGGTTTGCGTTTTTTATCTGACCAGAAACAAACTAATCAATAGACCGGTCGGCGGCCGAAGCGCGGGAGCGCAGCAGCACCGACTATTTGTCGTTTCTATCGTTGGGCTCGAAAACCACACTTATTGCGGGTTTTTGCGTCGAAGAAAACAATAGGGGGTCTCAATTTCAAGATCAGGGTTAAAATCCCGGCGTAGAAACCGATAATGTCTATCGTTCGGGTCGAATGTCACAGTCATTGCGGGATATGGTCGGTTTTGTAGTCGAAGAAAACAATGGCGGGTCTTGGTTTCAAGGACGGGCTTCAAATCCCGGCCTTCGACAGAGAGATGCCGACCTTCACGGCTTCCAAGGCGTAGGGTTCGCCCTGTTGAGGACGCGCGTCCCCCTTCCACCACTGGAGCCGCAGCGACAACGCAGCACGCTCTTGTCATTCCAGCTGCGTATCAGATGTGAGCTCGGTTAGCAAAGATGGTTCTCCCAAGGTACCCACAGGCTGTCTTAGTTGGTAACACCGACCGCATACAAAGCCATTAATTATATATATGCAACACCACACCGGATCACAAGACGACAGCAAACACGGCGATCACTTATTGAAGTACGTATGCGTCCCAAATCTCATTTATGATTCCACGTGCTGTGAACTCAGCGTGCCCTCTGAGAACGCGGACACAAGACTTACTCGGCACCCACGTCGCCACCCTTCGGCACAAACAGCGCCTTGTATCGCAAAATAACACCCACGCTTAGTCTACCGCAGATCTCTGCCAGCTCTTCAAAGAAATCACAGGTTTGTTTACATATTTTCAAGCCTTCGGTCATGCAATATTATAGTCACCTCCAGTTCCTCTTCCCTGGGCTCATCAAGGTACTTCCACAGCCAATCCTTCGAGTAGGCCGGACCCTGGCCCTCTTGTACGTACGGCCGGTACTCAGCAAAGCGCCTGCTGGGGTCATCCACTTTCTTCGCAACCGAAGGAGCGGAGGTGACGGCCGCCGTAGGCTGAGGCGGCGCTGATGACGACGGGGTTTCGATGTTCTGGCTCTTTTTCGATCTTTTGGGAGGAGGGGCGGACAATGGAATGGATGATAAATGCAGGGTCGGAGTGCGGTTAACTCCTTCCTGTGGAACTTCACCCACGCTTCTCGGGACAACCTAACAACTAGCAATTAGTGTGGCATATTTTTGCATCATGACGCGTGCAACGGTAGAGGTAGCGCTTTTTGGACAATATTGTTTCTGAATGACGAGGCGCCTTAACCCAAAATCGGCGGGATATGTCGATTCTTGTTTTGCAATGTGTGTGTGTGTTTTTTTTTTTTGTATACCTAGTAGGCCACGGATGTGTTTATCGGGCTGCACTTTTAGTTTACTCGAAATCAGTGTGCGGGTGAAGTTCAGACTACTGGTCCTACGGTAAGGGGGGTGTTATACTAATATACTATCATTTTCACTTCCTCGTTTAGGCCACTGGGTTAAGTGAGTCAGTACCTCTCAAAATAGGAGTTTTTCGGTTTTAACTGGCGCAGCTCGTAGCAAACAATCCCAAGGTGGTGCACATCGCGAAATCAAAAACCAAAATTTGCGAAGACCAACAAAAATATCGTATTACGGGGGTACATAGTAATTAGGACCAAATACAGAGTTAGTAAAAATAGGGGAATATATAGGTTTTTGTGTGTGTCGTAGGTCCTGATTACTATGGTCCTCCGTAAATAAAAAAAAAAGACACATGCTGCGATAGAGGTGCACTTTTTTTTTTCTGAGGCTCCACACTTAACGACCTCTATACCCCTCCCAAAAACTATATTGTGCAAAACTAAAAGTTCTACCCGATGAAAAAATCTCATGGCCTAGGTACTCAACGAAAATTATTGCAAATTATAAAAAAAAAAACTAAATTCCGACGATTTTGGGTTAAGGAGCCCCGTCATTCTGAAAACGATTCAGCCAAAACCGCTACCTCTATCGTAGCACGCATCATGAGTGGTCACTCTTCAGAGTAGCTCTCATCGGCTGAAATAAAACGACCTAAAAAAGTTGCCCCCCCCCCCCTACCGTTACCCTAGTCTTCAGAGCTCCTCAAGTGAGGAAGCCGCAGAAAAAAACAGGTGCACCTGTGTCGTAGCACATGTCTAAACGTGTGGACGGTGAGGATTGGGGTTATAGGTTAGGGTGCAGTAACAAAGGTTAGGACTACCGTCGGGGTTGCAATTGATTTCGACGTCGACGGTGTGTTCAGCAAAAGCTCGGGAAACGAAACCAACAAGATGGGGTGTACTCGGGGGGGGGGGGTGTACAGCGTCCCTTCGTCTTGGAACGTGGCGATAATAATACCAGGGCTGCTCTTCCTTGGCGGCGGGTGTTTTCCTTTTATCCCTGCCACCACCTCAACCGTTGTCCCACACAAATCCGAATATATTAGTCCCCGAAAAGACACGTGGCACGATAGAGGTGCGCCAGTTTTTTTTTCTGGGGCTCTTCACTTGAGGAGCTCTGAACCATCACCCGCAAACCGATATTGATTAAACTGATAAGTGCAACCCGATGAACAAACCCATGGCTTAGGTATACAAAAAATACAGTCTGAAAAAGAATGACGACATTCCGACGATTTTGGGTCAAGGAGCGCCGTCATTCAGAAACAAAAAATCCCAAAAGGGATACCTCCATCGTACCGTAGCACGCGTCAAAACGTGTGTGCAATTCAACAGGGGCTAAGCGTTGATGGCCCAATGATGTCATCATGGTGGGGTTTGCTCGGATCCACGATAGAGGTAGCACTTTTTGGATTTGTTTGTTTTTGAGTGACGGCGCTCCTTAACCCAAAATCGTCGGAATGTCGGGGTTTTTTTTCAATCTTAATTTTTTGTATACCTAAGCCATGGGTTTGTTCATCGGGTTGCACTTATCAGTTTAATCAAAGTCGGTTTGCGGGTGATGGTTCAGAGCTCCTCAAGTGAGGAGCCTCAGAAAAAAACTGATGTACCTCTATCGTTCCACGACTAAAACACCGAATGCCTCTTTCTCGCCGATCTTGATCCAGCCCCGGTCTTGAGGTCTTGACACTCCAATAAGTCAGGTGTGAGTTCGACTAATTTGAGTTACTTGCACGGTGAATGGTTAAAGGTATAGGATTACGCGCCAAGTGGCATGAATTCGACGTGTGCCGTCGTTCTCAACTCAGGAAAACCCTCTGTCTCACAACGTGACGAAACTAAACAAAGGTCAGGCCAGGGGACACTAAAAACGAAAACGCGAATACCGCACTTCAATTTCCCTGAGTCAAACATGGGGGGTCGACACTAAAACCAAGTAAAACAAAAACGATTTTTCGTAAATGAATAATATTCTTACATAAACTCCCAACCCACTACTCGTATTAATGGTTTGTTTTATTTCATTCCAACATGGTGGCGAATGCGATTTCGTTTTTCTCTTTTTTGGTCGTGTTCCTTGGCTAGGCAAGGATCAACAGAAGCACAACTTCGAGGAAAATCTGGCGGAGTATAGGAGATATAAAGTACTCGAGGGCTAACGGCGAAGAAAATTGTAACGAAACGTGTGTCATAGTTGTGTGTGAGGGGTATAGGCTTTGATGGATCGGGGTGTGTTTTAAAATTGCTCTCGGGGTGTGTTTTGTTCTCGGGGTGTGTTTTGCTCCGGAGAAGGGCTACATAGAGGGACGGGGGGGCGGGGGCGGATATAGGAGAGAGAGGGGGGGGGGGAGGGAGAGAGAGAGAGAGAGAGAGGTCTTTCTCGATGTACACGCACTAGAGTGGGACCCCGAACGATCCGATCCCTCGCGGGATAGTGCGGTACTCTGTAGGACGAGCTCGTGACAAGCGATTTTCACCGCACTAAACTGGGCCCCCGTACCAAAGGGTACCGAACTACGGCGGGACCTGGGCTGTTTATTTCTTTTCGCCTTCGGTGCAAGTATCGCTTCCGTGCCCGACCGCAGGACAACACGCGTGCAGTTCTAGAGGGGCTAAGTGGCCGTTCCCGCCGCCTACCTTCGCGTGTTTGTGGATCGCTTGACTTAGTTGGCTCAATTCCTTGCTTCCTTGACTGCATTTAACCAAAAACAAAAACGTTTGCGCCTTCTGTGCTAATACCGCCTCGGTATTCACCCATCCCCTGTCCTTAGGACATGGCCGGTCTGCTCAAGCCGAGGTCGGCGCCGCTGCTAGTGGAGGCCATCCGCTCGGTGACGGACCTGCCCATACACTTCCACACACACGCCACCAGCTCCTGCTCACTGGCGACTGCGCTCGAGATGGCCCGCGCTGGCTGCGATGTGATCGACTTCGCCACGGCGTCGATGGCTGACTGCACGTCCCAGCCCAGGTAAAAGAGGGTTAGGCATAGGGTTTAGGGGGGGGGGGTAAGTGAGAGAAGTGGTGGTGTGTGCACAGAAGGCGGGTGTATACTTCGAAGTATGTCGTGGCAGTGGTGGTGGTGGTGTGTTGCTGGCGGTGGTGGTGTTGTTGCTGGTGCTGATGCTGGTGTTGACAGTGTTAGTTGTTCTCACTTTAGCCTCTTGACTGCTGCAAATGTGTCCTGTTGCAACCGTGTCGTTACGCTGTCTGACGTCTGGCATCATCCTCCTGTCGTAACCTTGTTGTACCCCTAGCGAAGGTTGGTTTATGTGGTATCCCTGTTTCTAACCCTGTTCCAACACACCCTACCATAACCGCCTTGTAAACCCACCCTGCTGTTGACACGCATTTTCACCGTTTTTTTTACCGTCCGCCACCTGTCCCAACAAACCTTACCGTAACCTCACTGAAAATCCCACCAACCCTGTATGACACGTATCCTCGTCGTTTTGTTACTGGCTACAACATTCTTAGCAGCTTCTTGGCATGCCAACAAACCTTGTTGTCTTCCCACGTTGTAAAACCCAACCCTGTTGATACAAAAAAAAAAATGCCGTTTTTTTTTACTGGCTATAACAGTCTTGACGCTTCTTGGCATCCCAACAACCCTTTTTCCGTAACCACGTTGTAAAGCCCATCGCTTGTTCACACCTAAATATTGTCTCTGTTTTTTTTTGCCGTCCGTAACAGTCTTCTTTGCGGTAACCCTGTCCCGTTGTCTGTAGCTGCCATGTACATTACGATCCTGCTGACAACTTTTTTTAATACGTTTTTTTTCACCGTCCAAAACAGTCTTAACGGTTTCTTGGCATCCATCGAGGAGCTCTATCCCAACAACCCTTTCCGTAACGACGATATAAAACCCAACCCTGTTGCCGAGTACGTATTATTGCCGGGTTTTTTTTACCGTCCGTAGCAGCAGTCTTAATGGCCAACCCCCCGTCCCAAGAAACCCTGCCGTAACTGTGTACCAGGTACGTTGTGAAGCACAACCCTGTTACACATAAACATTTGCGTCCTTTTTATTTACCGACCGTAGCAGTCTTAAAGGCTTCTTGGCATCCCAACAAACCCTGCCGTAACTACTTTACGTTGTAAAATCCAGCCCTGTTGACCCATACCATATTTTCGTCGTTTTTTTTTCCCGGCTGTATCAGCCTCAACGGCTTCTTGGCATCCACGGAGGGGAGCGACATGGCCCCGGAGGGCACGGGCTACCTGGGCCTAGAGCCGTACGATGTCTACTGGAGCCGCGTCCGCGACATGTACACCCCCTTCGAGAACGGGATGAAGAGCGGTACCGCTAGGGTGTTCGACCACCAGATCCCAGGCGAGTTGTCGTAGCATAGGGTGCAGGGTGACACTACTTAAGACACTGTTGTTGTAATAGTTGACAGCACTGAAGACGCATGTTACGGTCAAGTTACGCCTTTTTTTTTTCTGAGGTTCCTCGCTTTTGGTGCTCTGTACGTCTCCCAAAAATTGACTTGGGTTTGAAAAATAAAGGTTCTATATACCCGATGAACAATCCCATGGCCTAGGTATATACTGTACAAGGAAAGTTATTGCCAAAAAAAAAAGAAGCTGAATTTTGACGATTTGGGGTTAAGGAGACCTGTCATTCAGAAAACGTTTCTACGAAAAAGTGCTGTATCGTTGCACGTGTCTGAAGGCACTCTTGTTTTCATTCACACCACTTTGGACACTCTTGTTTTGGTTCACTCCGCTTAGGACGCTGTCACCCCCTCCGAGAATGGGATGAACAGTGGTGCCGCGAGGGTGTTCGACCACCAGATCCCAGGCAAATTGTACTATTACGGGGGAACATAGTAATCAGGACCAAGTATTGTTACTAAAAACAGGGGAATGTATAGGTTTTTGTGCATATCGTGGGTCCTCATTACTATGGTCCTCCGTAATAGAGTGGTGGGACTGTTGAAACTGACCTTCCCTTGTTTTGTGTCAAGTTATTGTCATCGAAACCTACTGTAGAGGCTTCTTTTTTCCACCTTAGCTGCGCTTGCGTTTTTTTTTTGTTTTTAGTATGTTTCGTCTTCGCGTTTTTTTTTTTCATGTAAGTTGGAAAACGTCAGCTGTGAGTGTTTGTTTTCGTTCACGTACTCATATTTGCAAGCGTTTTTTCTGCGTGCAGGTGGACAGTACTCAAACCTGATGGTGCAGTGCAAGAGCATGGGGATCTGGGATAAGTGGGAGGGCGTGCTGGACATGTACCGCGACGTCAACAACCTCTTCGGCGACATCGTCAAGGTATAATATTATATACGGTATATGATATGGTATCGTGTGATATGGTGTGATATCATATCATATGGTGTGGTATGACTTGATATGATGTGATGTGATACGGTATGATATGGTGTGATGTGATATGATATGATGTGATGTGATACGATATGGTATGATATGATATGATATACTGGACACACCGCGACGTCAACAGCCTCTTCGGCAACATCAAGGTACGATAGGATGTGATAGCATGTGATACATGATTTTATATAATAATAATGGTGTGATCTGATACGATATGATATTTTGTGATAAGATGTGGTTTTCTATGATATTTTGCGAAATTAGATTGTATTATAAGCAGCTGATATTATATGATATCAGATCATGTGATGTGGTGTGATAGGATAGATATTATGTTGTGATATATGATGTGATATTATATAATATCATGTGATGTGGTGTGATGGGATAGGATACGATGTGACATGTAGTGATATGACATGTTTTGTTCTGATATGATATGATACGCCAGGGATACCGGTATCGGTACCGTTGTTCGTCAAAACGCTCGCAGAGCATGCGCCCATTTTTTTACGGTCGCCCAAATATCCCACACGGGGGTATGTGCCGTTCTCCCCCCCCCCCCGAGATCGCCACCGCCTCATTATTTTCAGTTTTGATTCGCTCTGTTCTTTTTTGTCGGTGGTTTAGGTGACTCCGTCGTCGAAGTGCGTGGGTGACCTAGCTTTGTACCTGGTCACGAGGGGACTGAAGGCGTCGGACGTCATTGACCCGGCCAAGAAGGGACAAGTCGACTTCCCCGACTCCGTCGTGGCTTTGATGGAGGGAAGACTCGGATTCCCGCACAAGGGTTTCCCTGAAGAGGTGCGTCGTAGATGTTTTTTTATTACGAATTTTCTTTTTTGGCGGTGTCCACGCATTCAAGTTGACGGTTACAAATAATCTGATGCGCGAGTTCCTAGCGACAGCTATGCTGTATTTTGTTAATGGTAGTGGTTGTTTTCGGCGGGTTTCGACGCGGGAAAGGGCGTTTGTTTTGTCCACGTTGGGTGTGTGTATGTGTTGTTCGTGTATGTATGCATGTGTGTGCGTGCGTGTGTTTTTGAAAGGGTTGTTCATCCCACACCAATGGGATACGAATATCTACATCGAAATAGCAGATCATAGAAATACATTGAGGGGGCTGGTTGAAATTTATTAATTTTGGAAAAGAGGGACGCGATATATGCTCATTGACCCATCCACAAATTCCTCGCCTCTTAACACTCCCGACACCTCATGAACTGAACTTTCCAGGTGTCGAAGGCTATCCTCGGAGAGAAGAAGCCCCTTACCACCAGGCCCAGCGCCGCCCTCCCGCCGGCCGACTTTGTGGCGGTAAAGGCTGACCTGCAGGCCGGGAAGTGCGGAGAGGTTTTGGGAACGGTGACGGACGAGCTCGTGGTGTCGTCCTTGCTTTACCCCAAGGTAAACTTTAACCGCCCATGTTTTATTATACCTGGTAGTGTGTTTTGGGCTTGGGTTTTTAGGGATTTGGGGGTTTTGGGTTTTGTGGTTTGGGTTTTTGTGTGTGTGATTTTTTGTGTTTTGTGTTTCGCAGTGGTTCTAACGTCGGACACGCAGACAGACCACTTTTTGCTTGGTTTGACTTGGTTTTGGTGTGATTTCAGCTAGTTGTACATACGTATCATACGGGGGCTGGAAAATGACGTTGTTTTGGTTTTTCGGCTAGTTGTATGTGTCCTGCGGGAGCTAGAAAAAAAACGGCCTCTTGATAATGTTCCAGGGTTGCTGGTTCTACTTCCGATTCCGAGGGTTCGTGTTGTGGGATGGTAGTCGGGCTCAGCGGTGGAGGAAGCTAAAGCACATATTTTGCCCCGCAATGTTCCGCGCGAAGAAATGTGTGCCGCTCGTTTTTGGTGTCATACATTTTGCCGGCTCTCTCATAAGTAAGAAAGAGCCGTACAAGAAACTTAGCGTAAAAATTACGTAGAAATAAGAAATTCGACAGCTGTTACGAGGAAGTTTGTGTAGGACACACGCTTTCTCAAATACGAAATTTAGCCTAAAACCAATATCTCGGTTTCTTGTGAGAGAGCCGGTACTGTAGCGTTGCCGCTGCGGCTGATGCTGCTGCTGCCGCACTTGTTGTCTTGGTCACGTTAAAAGATGGAGATGCCGCTCGTGCAGCAGTCATGAGCTATCCTAAAAGATAAGATGAATTTCGACGAAATTCTCGATCTCACAGCTGAAGTGTCTTTTTCGTTTAAAAAAAAAAAAAATCTTGCGGCAAGCCATTCAAGTTTTCATCCCCGTCTCCGTTCCTTCTTTTTTGTCGCAGTTTTTCCCCGCGGTGTGTGCTCACCCGGTATACCCCCCTCTCCCCCTCCAGCGAAGCGAGTTCATGTACTATATGGAAAACACGTAATGAGGGCCCAAATGTTGGAGGTGTCTCTGTTAGGATTAGGAACGGTGCTCCGCCTCGAAAGGGACGCGTGGTCAACGGTCAAATGGCTAAGGTAAACAACAAATGAATGGGGGGGGGGGGGGGGGGGGGGGGG
>JAYJMJ010000166.1:8076316-8089027 GCA_036873875.1 Laminaria ephemera | reverse complement strand
TTTCAAGTTCGACATGGGGAAAGTCGTAAAAGTTTATTATTGGTGGAAGGTGAGATTCGAACTCACGACCCAAAAACACAGGGTTAACCAATTGCCTACCCAAACTAAGCCTTATAACATAACACAGAGTTGTGCGGGAGTAGTACTGTAACAGGGTACAGTCGTGGTCCCGTTAGTGCGGTACCCTATAGTGCGATGCCCCAGTTGAGTGCGGTGAGAATCTCTTGTCACGACCTTGCTCGTCCTACAGAGTACTACTGCTTGTACTGCACCATCCCGGGATAGTGCGGGGTCCCACTTTAGTGCGGGTGTCGTCGTCTGGCAAGGCACTAATGAGGGACCACGACTGATATATAGCACTGCACCTACGTTCCGGGGACAAACCACTTGGAACTAGGGTGGGGGTCATTTTTGCAGTAGTGACAGAAGTACTCTGACCCGATAGAGGTCCCAAGGTACCCCCCCAACCGGCGGGCCGGACTTTTTTCCCCCCATCCGCTTGTTTCAAACCTTTTTGTAGTGTACCTGGTAGGTTTTAGAGTGGGCTTGTTTTCCCCCGATCCCCGCTATTTTTTATCGAGAGTTTATGTAGAATGGGCTCATTCCTGGTTTTGGCGAGAAGAGGGCGGTGTTGTGTTTCCTTAACCTTTTCATAGGGCCCCGAGAAGATCACCCCACACTAGTTCCAGGCAATGTGGCCCTAAAAACGTGGCTACAGTTCCAAGGTTTTTTTTTTAATCTTTTTTTGTTCTTTTTTTTTTTATCTTCCAGCGGATGGAGAAAAATAAAACTTAAGCTCACCACACTTCCACGTATTTTCGTACTCGTACGTGTCGTGTGTCCATTCGACTCAAATGCAAAAAAATCCAGACGCGCGCCACGATAGAGGCAGCACTTTTTTCCTGGGACGTTTTTCTGAATGATGGGCTCCTTAACCCAAAATCGTCGGAATTTCGTTCTTTTTTTTTTTTGACAAAAAATAATTTTCATTCTATATACCTACGAGTACGTATAATAGGTCGTTTGATTGTTCATCGGGCCGTACTTTTTATTTTTCCTCAAAATCAGTTTTTGGCGAGAAGGATAGAGCTCCTCAAGTGAGGAGCCTCAGAAAAATAATGGTGCTCGTCTACCCTGGCATTCGCAATCCAGCGTTAGCTGGCATATCCTTCAGTTCCCGTGGCAACGGCAGCGCGGGCTGCCCCTACCGACGGTCACCGTTACTACTACCGGAGCGCAAGCTGCCGTGGTATACGGATGCGTGAGCATGTCGACCCGACTTGATCCCTGGGGATCAGGTGCGGTGGACTATCGCTTTAGAAATGTAACCTCGTTTTTTGGGACAAAGGTCGTATATACTTTTGGGTATTTAGCGTGGGATAATTTTGCAGTGTCGTAAAACCGCGCGTCAAAGTAGACCTTTTCGACGTACGGAAATTTGTGGTCTATGCGGCGTAAGGGACTTTCCCTCCCACCTGCTAGTACGTGGGTTCTGAGTACTATGTGTCCTCCGTAATAGTGAGCTAGAGCTGCGTGGCTCGAGTTCGGTTCTGGGCAAAACGAACAACGGAGCAAAAGAGAAACACAAAAAAACACAAGTACCACTGTTTTAGGAGTTAAAAAGCGACCCGAGGTCACGGGTGGCTAGCCCACAAGCCACAAACAACAGCGACGAAAAGCCAGTGATGGCACATTAGTTGACAGTTCCACGGCATTGCCATGACACTGCCATGGGCCTTCATGGCAGTTCCATGGCAGCATTACCATGGCAATGCCGCCTGGCATACGGCAATGCCATGAAGGCTCATGGCACGTGCCATGGCACGGCCATGAAGGTCCACGGCAGTGCCATGGCGATGCCACGGCAGCTGCCATGCCATGCGTCATGGCAATGTCATGGCAATGCCATGGCACGTGCCACGGCATATGCGTCAGAGCCCACCACAACGACACACTGCCATGAGCGTAAGGTTAGGGTTACCTTTAGGGTTAGGAGGGCCATTGCACGGCCATGGTAGTCGCATGCCAGTGCCATGAGACCTCCCATGGCACTGCCATGGGACATTTTCATGGCAATGTCGTGATATTTTTCATGACACGCCATGGCGCTCCATGGCGCTTTATAGCACGCCATGGCACGCCGTGAAGACTGCTATGACGCGCCGTGAAAAAAACAGTTCATGTACAGTTCAGGACACCTAATGAGAAACAGCGCAATGTATATATATATATACGAAGTATGTTTTTTATCATCTAACTTTCTACTTTCCAGCTTCTGGACAAGCCGTGGTCACAGGTGTCGCCCCTCCCCCCCCCGGTACGTGCCTTCGTTTTTATCGCGCAGAGGGTTCAGCAATCCCAACGCTCGTCGATTTTCATCTCGAATTTTGCTAACTCACGCTCTCACGCTTTCCGCAAGCCATTTTTTAGCGCTAGAAAAAGTCCCTATGAGTACGGGTATGCACTCGGGGGGGCTCGAACCTGCGAAATCGACCTTGGTGGTTACAAGGTTAACCCACTATTAATAGACCATCGGGGACACCGACATAATAATAAATCACGCTGATATTTTGGGGAATATAAGAAATCCATTATACTGAAGTTAGTGTAGAACGCACCCTTTCTCAAATAAGAAACCCAGCCTGGGTCAGTATTTCTGTTTCTTATTAGGTGTCCAGTTCTGGTACACCCCCCCCAAAAAAAACGAAAAAGCGAGCACCGCCTTTGTTTATGTGGGTTGCGGGAGCAGCGCTACGTTGAAATCGTCCATCGTCGGCAGGAAGAAATGGTAGAATCGCCGTCGCTACACTGAAATCGTCCGTCGTTGGCAGGCAGAAATGATCGAATCGCTGTTGTTTTGGTGTGTGATGGTTGGGGTTTTATCCTTTTCGGAAAGTAATAATCGATACCTAAAAGCTTTTGTGATATAACCCAAGCGCCGGTCGAGGAACCTGCAGCTCCCAGAAACCAGCAGGCACAGGCATTTGTCGGCTGGTGTGATGTGCAATATATCAGTGTGTCTGTTTGGTCGCACCGAAAACTGTGCCAGTAGAGTTTTTTTCGATACCACACGTGACCTCGCTTTTGACATGGCCTGAAAAATATCATACGTATAAAAACGTTTTTTTTTGTGTTTCCTGTTCCACTGCGATTATTTTGGTTTCTCTTTTTCACAGCCTGTGACCACAGAATTTGTATCTCTCTAGGAGGAAGAATCAGGATGGACACTGGGTGTCATCGTGATACCGTTGGGTGGAAAGAACGGGTTTAACGTGAAGACAACGCACACTGCGTGTGCGGGGGCCATAGTATATGGGCTGTGGCATTAAGAAACACCTGGTACCGCCTATTACGGAGGACCATAGTACCATAGTAATCAGGACCTACGACGTGCACAAAAACCTATATATCCCACTGTTATTACTAACTATGTTTGGTCCTGATTACTATGGTCCCCCGTAATAGCCCATAGTGAGGGGTCTGTCACTAAAAGCATCTTCTTTCGAAAACCCCGTCACTCGATTGTCAACTTTGAATCTGAGGAACTTCCCATGTTATAGAGATACGCCATAACCACTGAGCTAGCAGCCACAGCGCTGACGCTTAGCCCAGTGATCATGGTGCACATCCAACAGAAGCATTGTCCGGGATCTGTCTGGCCGTTAAGCCTGGACCTCGGATTTACCCAAGGGTTGCCATGCCCTGGCACTACTCTTTCACACAAGCCTTTATTAATAGTCAGCATGGTGCATGTCTCACATCCCAAACATGAAACTTGCCGAAATTTTACAAAACTTCCCGGCTCCGAGCCCCGGCCTTACTCAAGAAAACGAGCGCTAAGAAAGAAAAAGGCGGGCCGAATTTTACACGAAAACAATAAATTCCGACGCTGTTGCACTGTAGTTATTAGTGTGGGACACATCCATGCTTAAGTTCAAGGCATCCAGGCTAGGCCGGCATCCCTGTTTCTTACTATTGTAGGGTGTTCGCGAGATGCCAAATTTGGTTGGGTAGGAAAACATACAATAATGTTTGTTTTGAAATCGTTGGTATCCCGCAAACATTCTAATACCGTATACTGTAATCAAGATAACGCAATCCCTCCGACGAATTGCCAAGCTGATTTAGTCGACAACGGGGAGTCTCAGAGGGCAAACGCCGAGCGATGCGGGTAGGGAAAAATCTCAGAGCTTTCGAAAGCCACCATCCTCTTTGCTGTACGCCCCCCTTGCTTTGGAGAATATCGTCTCTGAACTTTGCCTCAGGGGATGTGTTATCTTGCGTGTTATTAGCGTGTTGGCGATGTACCAACTTTGGTTTGAGTAGGAGTTGGGTAGGAAACATATAGTAATAGTATTGAAACCGTCGAAATCACAATCTAAGGCCAACCCAACCCACGAAAAAAAGAGCGAAAAGTTAGGTTAGTTTTTTTTAAAAAAACGTTTTTTTAATTCCTAACCCAATTTTTTCGTGGGTTGGTTTGTTGGCCTTGGGCTATGAAATCGGTCGGCTTCAATACTATTTTTTACATTTTTTCCAACCCGACAGAGTTTGGAAATCGCAAACACCCTGTTATTATACGATAGATGTCTTGTACTGTAAAACTGGTAACACGTACGAAGTATACTATTAACCCCGTCGGGGCTTCATAGGGGAAAAGTGTCGAAAGAGATGGCGATTACAGCAGTTTCCGCCACGCGAAACAACCCCGGCTGTCGGGGATAGAAGATGTGTCCGAGCTACTATGTAAGTTGCTGTACCACACAAGGCGCAGCGCAGCACAGCATGGTGATACTTGTACCGCTAGACGCGCTTCCTAGCCGGTCCATAAAACCGCGCTTACTTCTCGATTGTTTTGGTCGCTGATACTCTATAGCTGGTAGCTGGATCTCAAAAGGGTTACGAAGCACGGGGCGTACTAAACTGTGTATACTGGTAACTGGTATGCTATCAATTGTTACTGCAAACCTACTATATACCGGTCACTGGTATGCTATGAATTGTTACTGCAGGACTGTAACATGTACTTGGTCGCTCGTTTGTTCCCTGCGTTCTTGCTGTTCTTCTTCGCACGGTCAGGTCAAAGGCGGCAGATTTCCACAACCCATAAAGTCATGGTATTGCGCATGGACACTCCAAAACTGTACGGCGATGCAGGTACGATAATATACGCAGCAGTATGCCATCGTGTGTCTTTTTTAGTTTTTTTAATCTCACTTTTACTTTCCAGCTTCTGCACAACGAGCCGTGGTCACAGGTGTCGTCCCTCCCCCCCCCGGTACGTGCCTTCATTTTTATCGCGCAGAGGGTTCAGCATTCCCAACGCTCGTCGATTTTCATCGAATTTTGCTAACTCACGCTCTCGCACTTTCCGCAAGTCGATGTTTTTTGCACAAGAAGAAGTCCCTATGAGTACGAGTATGCACATGGGGGAGCTCGAACCTGCAAAATCGACCTTAGCGGTTACAAGGTTAACCCACTAGACCATCGGGGTCGCCGACGTGTGTATGTATATACGTGGGACGGCTCGGCTGCTGAGAAATATAGCCGCACTGCAGCTGCATTTTTTTCCTCTTGTTGTTCTGCTTCTTCTCGCCTGCAGCTCTTCTTGTAGTTGATTCGCGTTTGATTTTCTTCCGCTGTATATTTAGTAGAATGAAGAATAGTGGTCGGCGCAAACGTAGTATAGGCTTACAGGCAGTGTTAATCTTAAAGCAGTGTTGTTATTCCGCCATACATTAGTATATACCTGGTACATTAGTAGAATGCAAAGTAGTGGTCGGTACCAACGTAGTACAAGCTTACAGCTGACGTTAGGCTTACAGGCAGTGTTGCAGTGTCAATAAACCCTCCGAACTTCTTCGCACCGTGGTACATGTGATATTATCTACATACCTGGCATATACGCCTTTGTACGAGGTATCCATGCTCGTCCGCCCCGAGAAGGCTGCAGTAATTCGCCGAGGTGCTGCCCATCTCGACAAAAATGGTCTGTGTCCAAACAAACACGCCGCACGCTCGTTGAAGTTGTACTGTATACACACGTCGAAAACGGCCTGTCCAGTATGTACCGCATCAGTGTGAAACTTATCGTACTGATTTGTATACCTGGTACAGGCTTAGCAATCAGACTAACCCCGGGTGCTTTTGTTAGAGACATACGCCATAGCCATTGAGTGAGCTATCCGTCAGCTGTATACCTGGTACAGGCCAAATCGGACCTCGGGGTTGTGCTTTTGTTAGAGGTACACTATGACCACTGAGTGAGCTATCAGTCAGCTGTGTACCTGGTACAGGCAGACGAAGCCCGGATTTGTGTTTTATTAGAGATACACCATAACCACTGAGTGCAGTCAGCGGCTGACTGATACCTCAGTGGTTATGGTATATCTCTAACACTGACTTGTATACCCGGCACCTTCGAGATTGTTTTTGACTCGTCAACCAAAAGTCACGCCGCCACAACATACCGCCCTCCACCATGCCTCCTCCCCCTCCTCCTCCGTCTGCCACCTCCCCCCCCCCCCCGTCAGAGCTCCGTTCCGACATTGTAGGGATGCGAGGGTCTACGGTCCTACAAACTACGGCCACGCATGACACGATGACTTCTACACCCCCTCCGTCAGAGCACGAACGACCCCAACACCCCCTGCAAAGCCAGACCGACACCATATCAGACGTCCTAAGCTTCGCCCCTTCCAGCGACTACCTCTTCCTCGCCGGGGTCAACAGTTGCTGGAAAACCGCATGGGAATCCATAAAAAACCGCCCCAAAACCACCAGCGTCCACTCAGCCACAACCACCCGGGCCAGGCTCGAAAGGGTGCTCTGCCTGGAAACATTCCACCGAGCCGCCGCGCCCTCTGGTGGGGTATTCTGCCTCGCCGCCCAAGCAGGCAACCTTGAAGGACTAAAGGTGGCTGCGAGGGAGTGGGGGGGCGGGTGGAAATCTCAGGTTTTTGTACCGCGGATGACGGCGACTGCGGCGAGGGGCGGGAATCTTGAAGTTCTCCAGTGGGCGTGGGCCGAAGGGTGTCATCTTAGCGCACATCTGTGCACGCACGCAGCGGAGGGCGGCCGTTTGGATGTCCTCCAGTGGGCGAGAGACCGCGGGTGTAACTGGAACAAGGACACCTGTAGGCTGGCTGCGTTGGGGGGCCACTTGGGGGTCCTTAAGTGGGCTAGGGAACACGGGTGTCCATTGAATGAGAACACTTGCAGGTTTGCGGCGAAAGGGGGGCATCTGGGCGTTCTGCAGTGGGCGAGGGAGGAGGGATGTCAGTGGAATGAGGAGACGTGCATGCTCGCTGCGCGGGGCGGACACATGGACGTGTTGAGGTGGGCGAGGGGGGAGGGGTGTCCCTGGGATGCGCGGACCTGCAGCTCTGCCGCCGAGGGGGGGCATTTGGAGGTACTCCAATGGGCGAGGATGGAAGGGTGTCCGTGGGATAAGGAAACCTGCAATTTCGCTGCCCTGGAGGGGCACCTGCCCATGCTCGTGTGGGCGAGGGGGAAGGGCTGCCCTTGGAACGAGCGTACCTGCAGTTACGCCGCGCTGGGGGGAGAATTGGAGGTTTTGAAATGGGCGATTGGGAATGGTTGTCCGTGGGATATCGATACGTGCGAGTGCGCGGTTAGGGGGGGACATTTGGAAGTTCTGAGGTGGGCGAGGGCGAATGGGTGTCCGTGGAATGCGAAGAAATGCTTGGCGATTGCGACGAACCGGAGATATGTGGAGGTCGCGGAGTGGATGGAGGGGGAGCAGCAGGAGTGAAGTGTATCGGAAGGGCTTGGGTTCTGTTGCTGCTTTTTTGTTTGATGGGCGTTTTCTTTCAGTTTTGGTTGCTGCTTTTTCTGAGACGGGTGTTTTGTTTCAGTTTTTGTTACGTTTTGTGTTGCTGGTGAGGGTGTGTCGGGCGAGGCTTTGGCTTTCGATCGTCCACTCCGTGCGATGAGTGAGGGTGGGTCAACCGTCGTCGTTTCCGCTGTGTCAATTCAGCTATATTGAGTCGTGTACTACTATTATTGCTATTAATATGATGCTGCTGGGTCGTACAACTCCGCTTTTTTTGGTACGTTCAAAACTCTTACGGTAAGTTACGTACCGGGTAGATTCTTTGCAGATAGGTAACGAAGGAAGTGTACTGGTAGACTCTTACCAACTTTGACTGAGGTACTGAGCGACGCGCGCGAGTAGCCTAAACTCGGCAGAGAAAACGAGGCTACCCGAAAGTACCAGGTACCTGGTAGTAGTTAGTGGGGAGTGAGACAAGAAAAGAGAAGGAGAATCGGGTTGGAATCTTTTGCGTCTTGACATGCTATGCAACCAGCAAGTATGCCCCAAGTTGATCGCATCTCGAAGAAGGCTGCCTCCCTTTTTCGTCCAGCTAGCTACTGTGATACTGCTCTGGTAAGTTTTATTTTAATTGTATTTTATGGTACTATAAGTACTGCTGTACACTAGTGATCCCTCTATAGCGCCGGTTGAGTAGTGCCGGTTGCCCGCTATAGTGCCTATGAGTTGAGTAGTGCCGGTTGCCCGCTATAGTGCCTGCGAAATCGCTTGGCACAGATGGGAACAACCAGTAGTGGCAGTATGCGGAGTAGTGCCGGTTGCCGCTATAGTGCCGGTATTTCCGGCTGGCGCATACCGGCACAGCCGGAAATACCGGCACTATAGAGGGACCACTACTGTACTGTTCTCCTACGGTGCTGATGTGTTTTCAATACACACAGCAAATACTGTTAAGGGCGTTTTTTTTCGAGTGTGGGGAGGCGGCTGCACCCAGCCGAGCGGACAAGCCGTACCGGGTACGTACGTAGGTGCTCTTTTTTTTCACATCAACACAAGTTTTTCTCATTAGTTCGCATCCTACGTTATTGCCGTATCCCCTGTAGAGTGGCAGCAGTCAACGGTTTCGGGGACAAGCCACTTGGAATCAGTGTGGGATACTTTTTTGCTGTGGTAAAAACAATGACAGGAGAAGAGGTGGAGAGTGGCCATGGCCAAGATTGTGTCTCTCGTGATTTTTTTAAGTTGCACATCAAACCATCCATCTCTCTCTCTCCTTTTTGTTCGTGCGTCTGTTTTTGTTGTCGTGGTTGTCCGTTTCGACGAGTGAGTGAGTACCATAGAAATGTCCACATGCAAAGGACTGAGAAGAATGAGGATGAAGGGATGCGTTTGTTTGTTGGTGTTGGTTCCGTGAGTCCCAAGATACCAGCAGCAAAATATTGCTGGTGTCGCTACTGTAAATATTTTTTTGTGTGTATTAGTGGTGTTGCCATCGCGTTGTAGCTGTAAATAGATCGGGATAGTCCGCCGGCGGGGGGGGGGGTTCCACGTTTCGTCGAGCCCCGCACCTCAGTAAATGACGTGAAACACAGGGGAACGCGGTTGGTTTCAGTGAGAGGCCTATTTTTTGCCTTCGAAGGCAAAAAAAAATCTTTTTGCGGGGTGCGTACATACTACAGGCAGGCTTCCATTATTTAATTTGTTTGCATTAGGGACAACGTTGTTGTTGTGGTATGATATTGCCCTGCCTGGAATAATCTGGGCTAGGGACACGGGGGCGTGTAGCCCGCGTGTATGTGTCTGTCTGTGGACGCGTGTAATGACAGAGAGAGGTATTAATAGCACTTTTTGACAAAAAAAAAAACAAAGTTTCTGAATGACGGGCCCCCCCCAAAAAAACCCCAAATTCGTCGGAACTCCATTCTTGTTTTGCAACATAGGAATGTTTTTGTACCTACTGTAGGCTATTATACATGGGTTCGGTCATCGGGTTTATACTGCTGTAGTATCAGTTTGCTCAAAATATAATTTTTTTGGGGGGGTGAGGTGTAGAGCTCCTTCAAGCGAGGAGTCTCAGAAAGAAAAAAAAAATGTTCACCGTTACCGTAGACATAGCCGAGCCCCACCTCCTGTGTTGAGTGTTGAGTCGTTCAACGGGATCACGACCACCAGATTATTTTCGATAATTCAAGGAAGAAAGTTTTTTTCGTCAAAAAAAGTGGAGTGCAGTACAGGGCACCCAATAAGAAACAGAAATAAATGCTGCCCCGGGCTGGGTTTCTTGTTTGGGGGAGGGTGCGTTCTACACTATATATTATTCAGTTTATAACGGCTCTTCCCGGATTTCTTTTTTTTTTTTTCCCTGTAAATACCAGCCTGCCTTTCTTATTACCTTGGTTTTTATTGGGTTTCCTGTACTGTGCAGCATGCTGCAGTGCTAAAACTCTGAAACACACCACCACCAGCAAACGTGGTGGTGAGTGATATTTTTATCAAAAAAATTAAAAATACACAACAGCCATGAGATCTAGGATTAGATCTCACAGGTATTTTTAATTTTTTATAAAAACAAGCAAGCCTGGGGGAAGGCAAGGTACCCTACCAGGTGGACCCGGAAGAAGATAACTTATGATATCCCTCAACTGATGATCGGTACGTACTGATATATACATACCTGGTATGCTGTACAGGCGACTAAATATATATATACTTCGAAGTGGTACGTAATGCAAATATAAAACGTAAAGTTTGTACGGGCGTTCAGAGCGGACCAAAGCGTCGGAATATACGGGTGAACATGTATTAATATTATAGAATAGTGGACCTCGGAAACCTCGCCACATCATCAGTTTTTTTACTCGTACTGGTACCAGGTAGTTTGACTGTGACTACTGTTTGTTGTCCTATCATTCAATGTTGTTAGGGTTCAAGTTAACATCACGAGACACAGAAATTGGAACCTACAAAACCATACCTGGTAGCTATTAATAGCTTGCCTATACATGCGCGACAACTATATCATATCATAGCTACAGCAGCTGGCCTAATATTTTGGGTGACGTTTTCGACGATGACGACGTGACACGTGTGCTGGATGGTTTGACTCGTCTGCACGCAAGAACAGTCCAGAAGGGCCTTGTGGTGGTGGATGGCCGTTTTTATAAAAAAAATAAAAATACACAACAACACCGTTTTAGAGCACCAACAATATTACACGCTGACAACTCTCTCTGTTGTATCATACACACTGACTTGACATACCGACTATTAATGGTACTATTGTACTTCGTATAGCAGAGAGAGAGACGGAGCAATGTGGCCTCAGTTCAGTTTACCTACTACCAGGTACATACTATTATTATTGGACAGATTATTAGAGGCGAATCTAATTTGATCAGTAGACCTTTACCACTCATTATTCGACAGTATGATTAACGCACACTGTGTACGAGACGAAGACGAATAGCCCGAAACATTGGTTGACTGGGTTGAGGTTAAGGTTAGGGTTACGGTGAGTTATTAGGTGCCCTCAGTTTGTTATCTGGTATGGAGTTTTTTTGTTTTTCACATCACTTTTTTTGCTTCCCAGGTCAACTCGTACAAGGTTTTATCCTCAGCGACCTTCTGGACAAGCCATGGCCACAGGTGTCATCCCTTCTCCCCACCGGTACGTGCCTTCATTGTTATCGCGCATACTAGAGGGTTCAGCATTTCCACTGCTCGTCGATTTGCAGCGGAGTTGAAGGCGCAAAATGTCATTATGGATGACCATGTACATACCTGGTACAAACCATGGACGACGGCGACGGCGGTACCTTCGGCCATGACGTCATCGTATAGGATACCCCGTGGTGGGCGAATCAACGGTCGACCACGGGAGAAAAGGCGAAGGAATTTCTCGTGCTGTCCTGTTCTCGACGATATGTTTCCGTCTGCTTTCAGAAAAGTAAACAAGAAATAAAAACGTCATGACTATTATTGCAAGTTGAACATATAGCCAGCCACGAACCAATTCGATTGCAAATCGACGAGCATTGGGAACGCTGAACCTTCTGCGCGATAAAAATGAAGGCACGTGCCGGGGGGAGAAGGGATGGACATCTGTGACCCGCCCGACTTGTCCAGGAGGTCGCCGAGGCAAAACTTTCTACGAGTTGAAGTTGAAGTATAAAAATGATGATGATAAAAGCAAAGTCGTGAGGAGCGGTTCGACAGCTGACGTGAAGGCCTTCTTGGTTCGATACTCGACGGGTTCAACAACCAAAAAGGTGCTTTCTCCGCCTTTTTCTCGTGGCATTGAAAGCACGAGAGCGCGAGTTAGCAAAAATCGATGAAAATTGACGAGCAGTGGGAATACCGAATGAGATCTATGCGCGATAAAATGAAGGCATGTCCCGGGGGGGAGAAGGGAAGACACCTGTGACCACGGCTTGTCCAGAAGGTTGTTGAATGAGTGTCAACACTCCAGCGGGTTAAGCTGTGGAAAATAAAAGTAACGATTAAAAAGAAAGAGAACCTAAGCCTTCAATTGCGGAAAGACATGGAAGGAGCAAAACCTCGGTTGATAAATGACTTAATGATTTTAGGATCAGAAAAATGAAACGAAGAAAGCTTCGGCCTGATGACTTCATGAAACGTACCTGGTACCTGGTATTAGGTATTATACTTTGAAGTAGGTGAACGCAACACAGCCCGTTTTTTAGTTTCTGCACCACCCCCATGTTGATGTTTGCTCGACACTACTATTCCGCTCCGTTCGGCGGTGTATTGCAATTTCCAAAAAAAAACGCACCCCCGGCGGTGTATCTAAGACCATGCACCCCTAGTATACCGATATACCTGGTTGTTGTTGTTGTTGTTCTCACATTAACTCTCATAATCAAGTCCGTGGTCACAGGACAGGCTCCAGTCGCTCT
>JAYJMJ010000166.1:8059437-8071015 GCA_036873875.1 Laminaria ephemera | reverse complement strand
ACAACAACAACAACAACAACAACAACAACAACAACAACAACAACAACAACAACAACAACAACAACAACAACAACCGCCACCATATCCCGCTTCTTCACTGGGCCTCCCGCCGGTGAGGAAGGGACAGCACAGCAACGCCATCGTCAACGGACATCATAGCATGCCCCATGCCCCCCTTCGCACGCAGCAACCCTTCTAGGACCCATGCATATGCGACGGAGTCACCGACCTATTATCCTTCATGAGGACATACACATCCCGAAACACGCGCGATCGGAGAAACCACACACAGCTTGCAAAGATGTGTTTCGACGAAATCCTCGATCTCACAGCTGTGGTGTATTTTTAACTTTTTTATTAAAACTAAAGTGCGGCCCATAGTGTGAGCGTGCAGGATACGGTAGTTCACATGCTACGCTCGTGTCGTACCAACTCGGTGCATTGATTGGAGCAGATACGAAAAGCACCCATCCCCTACAGCTAGCAGCTCGCGGTGCTTCGTGCGGTCGACGCTGTACTCGCCCTTTTGTCCCTCTGAAGTCTCAAAAGGGTTCAATTACGGCTGGTGTGTTTCCCCCCTTTCCGTCCTCCTCGAGGCGAACCAGGTGGGTAATGGTGTCTTTTTTTGTTCGTTTGTCTTCCGAATTGCTTTGCCAGGCATTGTCGTTACCGTTTTTTCTGGGTCGTGGGAGAAAGAGAATTCTCCCCCTCGGCCAGATACACCTACTTCGAAGTAGTATTGCAATCTCCTGTGTATATCGCGCATATATATACCGTTTCTCTACCCCTAAGGTGATATCAGCCGGATTTCTGACTATTGCCGCCTACAGCAGTCGTCTCGGATGACCAAGCTTTCGAATGATACCGTACCATTCGACTCCTCCGATCTAACTCAAATAAACCAAAACAATAACATACATATATTCATACAAGGACCCCCGGCTACCTGTAGAGCTCCTCCCCCCCCCCCCCCTTTGAAAGAAAAAAACGGGGGGCGGAATTGCATTGACACTTTCGTTTTTCTGGGTTGTGGGAGAGAGAGAGTTCTCCCCTCAGTCAGACACACCTATCACAGCCTCCTGCCATCTCATGTGTATCTCGCACACACGTTTACCGCATCTCTCTCCGTAATGTGAAATCAGCCGGGTTCCTGACTATTTACCGCCTACAGCAGTCGTCTCGGGTGACCAAGCCTCCGAATGGTACCGTACCATTCGACTCCTCCGATCTAACTCAAATAAACCAAAAAACAATAACACATCTACAAATATATATACAAGGAACCCCGGCTACCTGTAGAGCTCCCCTCCCCCCCCCCCCTCCCTTCGAAAGAAAAAAACGGGGGTGGGGGTGGAAAAGAAGTGGCACAAACTTCTGGCTTGGTTGACTAACCCAGCGACCACCTTGTCTTTGCTCACGTTCTCAGCAAGGACCCCCCACTCGCTCGTGTTCGGCGCGTGTTTGCTGACCTGCACGTGACGTCGTCTCCAAGACTGACCAGCAATCGCTGCTGTCTTCGGTATGCACCCTCTCATTCTAACCCCGATCCCCGACACAAATGCGCCTAATTCTCTATACCAATTAACAACGTTTTGTTTCGTTGCTCCGTTTTGCGGAGGCCGTTACTGCGTGTGTACGGACAAACCTATCGTTTTCGTTTGTCGCTCGTAAAGGGCGGAAGGACGACATGCTCAAAAACATGTCACGTGTCGAAATGGGCTCTGATCCCCCCGAGGAGACGCCAGTTTCACTACAAGGGTCGTTCCTAACGACTGCAAAAAGACACAATTTTATTAAAAAATATTTCAAATACGTCAGCTGTGAGTTAATGACATTCGGGAATTGGCGTTATGTCACATTTAAAAAACAAAAACAAAACGTTTCGTTGTCACGAACCGCGACATGAATTTGTACTGGAAGTTTCCATAACTTTTCAATAGTGTGGTTCATGATAAATATTACGATTCGCGATAAGGTCACCTTTTTTTTTGTCATGATTCGTGATTTTTTTTGCCTGTTAGGAACGACCCTTAGGGTCGTTCGAGAACGATAGTCCCATTGCACGCACGCCTTGGCGGGTTAATTCACTCGGTCATCCGGAATCAATTATGTTGGAGTTGCAGATGTATGGAAGGATTTCTGATCCGGGGATGGGACCCTATCCTCTCCGGGTGCGGCAGAACCTCGACGTTGTCCCAAGGGGCAACTCCCGCCGCGCGCTGTGCCCTTATTACGATATTGCCATGGGGACATGGCGGCGCTGCAGTAGAGCATGCGGTAGCTGGCGCTGAGTAGAGGCTGGGGCAGAGTAAAAGCAAGAGTGAACTAATCTCTCACAGCACAGGCGTCAAAGCTGCCTGTACTAACGGTTTCGTATCCTAGTAAACCGCCTCTCCATACAGTACAAAACCCAAATATCCTATTGAGATGTTCCTGCGCTATTAATATTCTGACAGGACACAGAGTACCCCCTGCCAGGTGTGCCTATTGAGCAGGTCCTCGTTGTCGCCCACTTGTACGTTGGGAAGAGATACGTAGAAGAAAACAGCTTATATTCCAATTCCACGTCTCGAAAAAATCTAATTCGAAGGGCATGCACGTGAGGCAGTCTCACATTCCCTGTTTCTCCTATCTGAACACGCCTGCTAAGTCATATAAACCAAATCCGTTCCCGTGTCTTACTCTTATATTTTTACTGGTTCTACAAAGGGCAATACCATAACACTAGCCCATCCTGATGAGCCACATAATAGGCAGAAATATGGGAGTTTTGGGGAAGCACCAATTCTGCGAACTAGAACATGAGTCGAAGATGATGCGGCTCCTCAAAACCCACTCCCATACCTCTGAACAGCGAGGCTACGATTCCGCGATAAACGTCACGCGCCGAAAACCACCGTCACACCGCTAACAAGGCGGGGCGGGGCGATAATGTGTCGACGAAAAACAGAAAAACCACGCTACCGCTACATCCCCAGTGGGCGGGGGGGTCGGCAGGACGAAAGGTGAAAACAGAACGAAAACACGATTTCGTGCCGTGGTATGAACGGCCAGATTGCCCAGATCGCCCCCCGGCTCTGAGCGAGCGCGGGGGGGAGTCAGCAGGACGAGAGAGAAAACAAGCAGGGAAACACGGTCCCGCGCCACAATATGAGCTGCCAGATTACCTAGGTCGCCCCCCGGCTCTGGGCGGGGGTGGGGAGTCCGCAGGACGAAAAACAAGCAGGAAAACAAAAACAAATACGAATCCGATCCCGAAAACCCAGAAACCGTCAAAAGGAGAACCTACGCGAACTCCCCGGCCTCCAAAAGCCAGAAAAACGGTGAACGATCGGGCGCAGCGGCGGCGTCAAAATCAGCCAACCACATCTGCGCCTCGAGATTAATCTACGTTACGCTGGGCCCCCCGAGCTCTCCCACGCTCCAGCCCCCGCCCGCCTCCGGCATGCACGGACGGGGTATTTTCTTTGGGTGGGCAGCTAATGCCATCACAACAACGCCTACCAGGTACCAGGTATTCGTTTTTCCTGAGCGGATAAAAGGAGCCGCTTTCTCCACAACACGTATTATAGAAGTGATAGGGTTTTTGTATGGGATTCGGGGAATGTCGTGCGGCCCCCGTGTGCTTCCAGTATTAGGGTGTTTGCGATTTCCAAACTCTATTGGGTTGGAAAAAAAGTAAAAATAGTATTGAAACCGACGAATTCATAGCCCAAAGCCAACCAACCCACGAAAAAAATAGGTGAGAATTAAAAAAAATGGTAGGAAAAAAAAAAACTAACCTAACTTTTCGCTGATTTTTCGTGGGTTGGGTTGGCCTTGGATTGTGATTTCGACGGTTTCAATACTATTATTGCATGTTTCCGACCCCAACTCCTACCCAACCAAAGTTGGTACATCGCAAACACGCTATTACGAGACAATGTATTTTTTAATACGCCCAAAATTCTACTCTAAACCCCAAGCCTAACCTTAACCCTGACCCCTACCCTACCCCAAGGAACTTTGTCCGGCGAAATTCCGGCAAAAAAAAAAAAACATCGACAAAGTGCTTGATCATATTAAAGATTAATTATACCAGGTACTGGTAAGCTTTTTTTTTCTCGATTTCCATGCTATATCCCACGTGCTAGAATAATGTTGTGAAGAAGGCTACTGGACAACAGCAACGTAGTGAAGTGGCGTCTATGAAGATATCCTGCCTCGGGACTTGTCGCCTCTTGCCTGCTTGCGGCTCACCAAGCAGGATGTCACACACTCGTGCAGCATTCTAGCCTTGTGTAGGTAATATGGTAGTGGTCCCTCTATAGTGCCGGTATGTGCCAAGCGGAAATACCGGCACCATAGCGGCAACCGGCACGACTCCGCTTACTGCCACTACCGGTTGTTCGCATCTATGTCAAGCGAATTCACAGGCACTACAGCGGGCAGTCGGCACTACTCAGCCGGAATTATAGAGGGACCATTACTGTACACGCAAATAAATCCCCCGATAGTGTTGCCAAGACGAAGGGAACGGGCTTCAAGTGTCCGTAGTGCCTGTTCATGGGTTGTTGTGGTTGTGGTTGGGCGGTTGTGGTTGTGTTGTTGTTGTTGTTGTTGTTGTTATGTTTTCTCAATTGTTTCGTCACACCGTGGCAAGCACGAAGAATCCCCACCAAGAGGGTCGCAACCGCTACATTACTACTACCACTACTACTACTACTACCACTACTCCTACCACTACTACTTCTACTGCCACTACTCCTACTACTAAACAGCCGATTTTCTTAATTGAGAATGGCCTTTCCGATGCGAATGAGCGACTTATTTTGTTTTGAATGAGGTAACATTTCCTGTAAGTCAAATTATGTATTTGAAAATACAACTATTGGCAACAGCTATCGATCGCACAAAAAAAAGCTAAATCAGGATTGGCGGTCTCGAGAAACAGATGATACAAGAATTCGGCGTTTATTCGAGAGGCGCCTCCCCCCGAAATACAAAAATTCTTTGATCGCCTGTTTCTCGACACTGCCAATGCCACTTTCCATTTTTATTGTGCGATCGATAGCTGCCAATGACTGTATTTCCTACTGTAGTACCACTATCGGTGCTGCATCCAATAGTGCCGGTGTCCGGTATACTGCCGGTAGTGCTCACCGGCACATACCGACACTATAGGGAGACCACCACTGTACACCTTCACAGGTAGTGTCGTCGGTAGGACCGAACTTGCGCGTGAAATCACAATTTGTCTGCACTGGCACTGCTCTTGGCTAAAGTAGTAGTAGTAGTAGCAGCAGCAGCAGGAGGAGGAGGAGGAGCAGTAGTAGTGGTAGTAGTGGAGTAGTAGTAGTAGTAGTGGTAGTAGTGGTAGTAGTGGTAGTAGTAGTAGCAGCAGTAGCAGTAGTAGTAGTAGTAGTAGTAGTAGTAGTAGTAGTAGCAGCAGTAGCAGTAGTAGTAGTGGTAGTAGTAGTAGCTGTAGTAGTAGTAATAGTAGTAGTAGTAGTAGTGGTAGTAGTAGCAGAAGTAGTAGTAGTAGTAGTAGTAGTAGTAGTAGTAGTAGTAGTAGTAGTAGTAGTAGTAGTAGTAGTAGTAGCAGTAGTAGTGGCAGTAGTATTAGTTCAACGCAGCTTCGAATTCCGAACTTGGGAACGGATCACTCGTTCGAATGCTAACCTGTATAACACGCAAGATAACACACCCCTTGGACAAAATTCAACGCTGATTTTCTCGACAATGGGGAGAGTGCGAACGCCGAGCGACACGTCTGTCTGTGGAAATGTCTCGCTCGGACGAATTTCAAAGCTGGTTTTCTCGACGGAGAGTGCAAACGTCGAGCGGTGCGTCTATGGAGATATCTCGGAGAGATCTTTTCAAAGACAACACTTTCGCTGAGTGGGTGCCTCCCTTGTTCTTGAAACATTGTCTCTCGAAGTTATCCAAGCAGGGGGTGGGTTGTATTGTCTTCCGTGTTAGTTCGGCATTGCATGGTCAAATGTCCTTGGTATATTTGCGATGTGTGTCTATCGTTGTGTCTTAGTTTACGACCACAGAGCTCGTCTCTCTCTAGGAAGATGAAAGAAGGCACGGACACTAGGTGTGCTGGATGTCCATCGACGGAAATAATACGAAGAACGCAAACACACGTGCACACACAGACACACACGTACGAAGCTGAAAAGGATACATATATGTTTGCGTGTTCCAATATCACACCTGTGTGCCCCAGTCTCCGCAAGTGCCTTCCTCTTATTCATCTACCAGCGTGCAAGGTGGATTTTTTGCCGTGGGAAGAATTGCGATCCAAGCCCAGAACGTCCCGATGTGATAAAAAAGCAGCCACGTTTTGCTGAGAGAGCTGATCGTAGGCCACGGCAGGGGTAATAACACCGCGCCAGCTGGCGTAGCAGGAGGTAGGGCCCACAAGATTCGGAACCGCTTGGATATCGACACGTTGACCCATATGCTATATCCGGCCGACCTGCTATCCCGCCGTTCCAGGGTGGGGGGAGTGTTATAAGGCTTAGTGAGGGTACGAGGCAACCTTTTTCCGGTGGTCCAGCAGACAAATACCCTAAACAAATCAGCATGGACATGTAAAACGTATGACAGCATGAAAACAACGGCAGCGCACCAAACACCAATCACATCGTACAAAAAGCGGCGCAATTTTAGTTTTTTTTTCCGTTCCAGTATTTAAATGTGCGTCCCATGTTTCCTCACTGAAATCAAGGCAAAATTGTCCTCACACAAAAATCAAGTCACTTTGGTATGTACGTGCTAAACTTAAGTAATTTTCCACCGAGTAACTTCGGTTTTTGAAATATGTATGGCACGAGTACTGAATTTATGTAAAACATCTCCCCACACTAAAACCAGGTAAGTTTGGGTTTCGTACTATAATCCAGTCAGCTTTTTACGTATACTAAAATCAAGTTTTTTTTTTTACCTATGGACTTGAGAGAGAGGTCTCGATATCCTAGACCGAGTCACTCTACTCGCAGGCAAGAAGAGTAGCTGACACACAGACACAGGTTACATCAGGTCGCAGTTTTTTTTTAGTATATGTTTTATCTTAACTTTTTCTTTCCAGCTCAACTCGTAGAAAGTTTTACCCTCAGCGACCTTCTGGACAAGCTGTGGTCACAGGCGTCATCCCTTCTCCGCTCCGGTATAATACGTGCCTTCATTTACATCGCGCAGAGGGTTGAACACTCCCACTGCTCGTCGATTTGCATCGACTTCTTCTGTTACAGAGATCTTAGACATGGTTTTTGAGGCCCTAGACAATAATACATGATACCCGGTGGTGCAGTATGTATGTGTTATAAGGCTTACTTCGAATGGGTAAGTGTCACCCTTGTACCAGTGTTATGGCACTTATTGCCCGGAGACGTCCGTCTGTAAAGGCTCAGGATGCAGGATATAGGATTCAGGAATACAATTGGTACCCCGATTTAAGAGCGCCTCGTGACAAACCGAAACAGGTGCTCTTAACTGCACATTGCTCTCATCTGTAATGGGCAATATTTGGCTTTTGGTATGGCGGGACATGCCGATTTGACCGCTCTTAAGTCCCGAATGCTCTTATCTTGGGTGCTCTTAAATCGGGCTACCTACTGTATGGGATAGAAGGGGTGACGTATGACCAAGAAGCCATGTACGTATTTGGAAAACAGGGGACGAATACTAGAAATTTTGTCCCCCTCTCGTCACAGTTCCTTCCCGCGAGCGAGACAAAGGATTTTTAACAGTAACAACCGTCGTCAATTATTGTGTGCGTTGGTGTGAAACAGGAAAGTCCCAACCCAACCCAACAAAACCGCTTTGCTGTCATTGGGCGTTGGTGTGAGCGCGTCCCAAAATTGTTTAAATTGTTCTTTCTGGGAGATCCGGTCGTCGGGTGGGACACGCACGCATGAAAAATCGGGCACGCGAACCTGGGAATGAGTCCCTATATTTTGGCGCCAGAAACTAGAAACACGCTTCGCTCGTAGTAAGGTTACACAAGTGCGTGGCACCACGGAACCTGCTTAATAGACGACCTGGAAGGGGACACGTGTGCTGTCCCAGGCTCTTATTATCACAAGTGGCGTCTTCGACTGGACAAAAATGACTACCGTACAACACACAAGAACCACACTCACCTCAGATGATTTTCGAAACTGCTTTTTCTCGACAACGGGGGAGTGCAAACGCGGAGCGATGTTTCTGTGGAAATATCTCGACTACAGTGTAGCTTTTCCAAAGCTACCTTTTCTTTTTATCCTCCGGCGGATGGGGAAAAATAAAGCTTAAGCTCACCACGCTTCCACGTATTTTCATACGTGTCGTGTGTCAATTGAAGTCAAACGCATTCGCAATCCAGCGTTAGCTGGCGTATCCTTCAGTTCCCGTGGCAACGGCAGCGCGAACTGTCCCTACCAACGAAACTATCATTCGATTTTCCCACTATTCCCGTGAGTGTTGATTGACCCGTTAGGGACCCAGATATAGCCACAACAAAGAACTGAAAAAATATGGTCTTATGAATCGTCTGGGAAGAGCTTGCAGCAGTACGAACGTCATCACACTGCGCGCGTGTCGTACAGCCTCCTCGCGTTGCACTTCGGTCCCGTCCCTTATCTCAGCGGCCCGGTCTGCTCCGTGTGGCCGTTGCCGTTGCTGTGACCGTTTTTTAGTTTCGACACTTATGCCCTCTTAAGTCAAACAGGGCATGACCTTAACCTTGCAGCGGTCGTGCTCCGAAACCCGCATGCAGACCACATCGTTTCGTGCTATGCTTGGTTGTGCTTTTATCGCGCAAAAAAAACTATTCGAGCATGGTACGCCAAATGGCAAAGGCCGTACCGTCACGGCATTCCTGTTTAATGGTCGTTCCTACATAACGAACGCCAAAGATTACGATTCTTGACAAAAAATCACCGTTCGAGACCTTTGTAAATTGGCGTTGTGTCGCGTTTCCGAGCACATATCACGTTTTTATTTTGTCATGAACCGTGACATCATTTTTTATGGAATCTTCCAAAACTTTTCATTGTCACAGTTCGTGACAAATATCACGATTCGCATGACAAATATTACGATTCGCGAAAATATTACGTTGTTTTGTCACAATTCGTGACATTTCTTTGTTCGTTAGGAAAAGTGACTCTATTAATAACAGCGTACACTTCATCTTCCCTCGCCGGTTCGCTCTCGTACCAGGACCTCGATGCTCCACGACGACGACCGTAACCGCAAATACGAGACGGCCATCACGAATGTAAGTTGCCGGGATAGCGCTCTGGTTGGTGCGTGCGTGCGACATGTTTCGGTGCAGCAATTATGGGTAGATTTCTACCCACAGTAGTATATATACCGCGCTAAGCCTTGATTAGGCTGTGACCCAATAATAACCGTTTAAAAAAAAAAAACTGCGAGACTTGCAAAAAACGCATAATTTACACCAAAAGGCACAATTTGTTCTTCGGAATTACCTCAAGTTAGCGCAAGTACTTTGAAGCCTATACCTGGTATAGCGCAATTGCGAGACACGAAAAAATTATCCTTTAGGCGAAAATAATTGCGAACTTATTGGGTTAAAGCCTAGCCTTACTGGAGTGCGGGCCAAGGAGATCGACTCCTGCATTCGCTCGGCTGTCTGGTAGGGTGTTCGCGGTCTATTACGAGATGCGCTCACCCTCCCGAAGCGTTCTGTGGGTTCGAGTACAGGTTGCCGGGTCGTCTGAAGCATGCACACACCTGGTACGAAGTTGAGCTAGTTCGCACGATGAGGAGGCAATACGAGGCGACCAGGGTCGACAATTTCGAGAAAATGACGTTGCGGTTTTCCCGTTCCGCGACGCGCGGCAGCCGGATCAGAAACATACAGACACGGATGTTCCTGCAAAGTACCAAGTACAAGCCAGTTTTCTCCCCATTTCGAGATCTACGTGATGAAGAAAGTTGCAAATATGATGTATTAAAGGTGGTAAATACCAGTAGGTAATTAGTGAGATAACTCTTACGTAAAGATTGGCTCCGTATTTGGCCCGGGGAGATCTTTTTGCCCTTGATTTTATTGAGTACAACCCCCCCCCCCTTTCCAGCAGAGGTTATACACGCACCCGTAACAGCAATGCATTCTCATGGTTCGGCGTCACGGCTAGGTGGTATGATGTGGTTCCAGAAAAAGCACCCGCGATCGATTTATCACACGCAGCTTGCAAAGACCGCTGAGGTGTCCTTTTACGTTTATTTTAAAATCCCGGGTTTTCATTGGCAGGCTGTCCAAGCCTTCATTCTAGAGCACGGGAGGCCGCCGATCGTGCTAGACATCGGCTGCGGGACCGGACTGTTGTCGATGCTGGCCGTCAGGGGGGGCGCAGCGGAAGTGATTGGGTGCGAGCTCTACGAACCGCTCGCGCAGGTTGCGCGAGAAGTCACCGAGCTCAACTGCCCAGGAAAAATCAAGGTCGGTTCTCTTACAATGTATATCGGTACTGCGTTGCACGTGTTATTTGTATACGTACTTGTTTGTGTTTTTTCTTCCATCGGGATGCTTTCTTAGCCTTTTTTGTGACCACGGTCTAGATTTAAGGGAAATGAGCTATAATGTGATAACATCGTTATTGCCATCGGGGTATTGGTCTGCAAGAGGTTACTGGAGAGCGTGAGGCTTTGTCTGGATCTGCTTGCAAAGTCGCTTTCCCTAGTCGTCGCACAGATACTCCTTAGACCTGTCACGCACTACAGGGCGAAAAACACCTTGAGGAGATGTTCGTGGAGGTGCCCCGTAGAGATACCGTCTTCTCCGGGTCGCCTCACATACGCAGGTTTTTGGGTAAGGTATAGAGCTTAAGTGAGGAACCTCATAAGGTTTAGATGCCAACCCTACGGTAGCACCGTAGCACGCGTGAACAAGGTTCATGCGGAGTAGGGAGCAACACTGCCAGACACACGATCACGGATGATGCGCCCACTTGCACCTCCGGCAAACTGCACCGCTAGCGTGTATTTGGCACCGCTTCCTTACGTGTCCTCGGGATGGAGTTATTCGACATTTAGGAGGCGTTTTCCTTTCGGGATTTTTCTTTTTTGCATACATCGACATTCAGGATTTTCGTTCCGCCGTGCGTACTGATACTGCGTCAGATTGTCGCCAATAAAAGCACTGATCTTGAAGTGGGAGCCGGTCAAGATCTTCCCAGGCGCGCAGATATGTGCATCAACGAGGTGAGAAAAGGCCGACGTTTCGCTGGACGAAGGGTACGGTAAGAGGGTTACCCCCCATTTCCATTCCGAGCAGCGTATCAAGCAATCCCATGGCGTTGTATTTCGCGAAATAAAAAAGCCCGGTGTTTTTTGCGAAGTAAAAAAGCACTAATGTTAAGGCCGCGGGGGATCCCTAAGGAATATTTTGTCAAGTAGGCGCGCGTAGGCGTTTCGCCAAAAAATACGAACGACTTGGAAATAGAGTTAAGAGTTTTTCAAGCAAGATCCACTTTTCTCGGGTCGAAAAAACTGATGCAAACTTTGAAGAATTCAGAGTTTTTTGCCCTTTTTTGCTCTTTTTTTAGCCCAATCCTTGACTACCTCAAACGGCGACGAA
>JAYJMJ010000166.1:8042670-8052865 GCA_036873875.1 Laminaria ephemera | reverse complement strand
GCCAATGTTGGTGCACCGTAACACTCTAACGTTTTGTTAGGCGATCGACTGACGATATCGTAACGTACTAACACGATATCATCATAATACTTACAAACCACATAGCGTCGTAACGTAATGTTAACATAAAATGTTGTGGAACTCAACCGTTGACATTGAACGTTAAGTGTTACGTTTTCCGAGGTGTGGGCAAATTACAAATAAATTACGAACGAGATCATCAAATGGGTTGGAGCAGGTTGCCGTCTATACTCCTCGACAACATCGTCGTCTTAGATTCTGCCCCGTCTGTTGTGGGCCAACACCATACAAAATGGCGACTTGAAAATGCCAAGAGCCTCGCCGCCATGCTCCAGGAAAACAACCCGGACGCCACATGCATGAGTATACCGTATGTATGTTGTGCCTGTGGTATCTTGCTGTAGTACTTGCGATGCATGTGTCTGTCTCAAGGTTTGTGACTGTAGAGCTCTTTTTGTCTCGTTAGGATGGCGAATCGGTATGAACCCTGGGTGTGCTGGATGTTCGATGGGTGTAAAAATCAGTTTAATAAAAAACACACACACATGCAGCAGTGTGGCTGAAGTGTCAGCAAAGAGACTGCTGTTTTTGGACACGTCAGTCACACCTTAAGATATCCCAGTCTAATAATAGTATATTACGTCTAGACGGCGGTCCGTCACAGGGCTGAGTGTCAGTGGTACTTGGAAAAAAATCAAAAATAGTTGTTGGTTGTTGGTGGCTTATAACGCAATATTCAAAGAGCAACAAAACCAAGAGGAGAAAAGGAAACATAAACAAGTACTCGTACATGATGGCTCGCGGCAACACTTTTGCTGTCTGCTTGATTGTTTGTGTTGTGGCACTATGGTCGACACGAGCGTACTGCTGTATGAACTTTGCTGCTCTGTGCAGGGCCGATTTCATGCTGTTCTGCTGTGCTTGCGGTACGTAGATTAGATACTGTGGCTATCCGAGCTTGGTTTGTGCTTTCGAGGTCTAGGATGACGAAAACGCAGCAGTGTGGTTGAAGTGTCAGCAACGAGACTGCTATTTTTAGACACGCCAGTCACACATTAAGATATTCAAGTCTATAAATAGTATACTAAGTCTAGACGGCGGTCCGTCACAGGGCTGAGTGTCAGTGGTACCTGGAAAAAAATCAAAATTATTAGTTGTTGGTTGTTGGCGGCTTACAACGCAATATTCAAAGAGCAACAACAACCAAGAGGATAAAAGGAAACATAAAAAAATATTCGTACATGATGGCTCTCGGCAACACTTTTGCTCTTGTTTGCTTGCTTGTTTGTGTTGTGGCATTCTGGTCGACACGAACGTATTGCTGTATGAACTTCCCTGCTCTGTACGGGGCCGATTTCATGATGTTCTGCTGTGCTTGGGATACGTAGATTAGATACTGTGGCTATCCGAGCTTGGTTTGTGCCTTCGAGGTCTAGGATGACGAATCGGTATGGACACTGGGTGTGCTGGATGTCGCTGCGTGCAAAAAACAGTTTAATAATAAACACACACAAGCAGCAGTGTGGTTGAAGTTTCAGCAAAGAGACTGCTGTTTTTGGACACGTCAGGCTCACCTTAAAATGTTCCAGTCTAAAAATAGTATATTAAGTCTAGACGGCGGTCCGTCACAGGGCTGAGTGTCAGCGGTACCTGGAAAAAAATCAAAAATAATTGTTGGTTGTTGGTGGCTTGTAAGGCTGTTTTCTATGCGGTCGAGATTTCGAGCTTAAGATTTTAATCAAATCGGATTTTCAGCCGTGTACTTCGGAAATCGAAAGGGTCTTCTTGTGCTAAGAAATCGGATATATTTGAAGTTGGGTGAGACCGTGCACCCAGAGATTCGACCAAACGCCAACCAACTGATTGGTTTGGCGCCGCGTAGAGACGCGCCGAGTGTGCTGCACTGGGCGTCGGACCCGAGCGTCCAAGCCCACGCTGACTGCTTCTAGTGTGACGGTGAAGCGACGTTCCGAGTGCGCCCAACCTGCCTTGGTATTTTTTATTTTGACTACAAAACATCCGAGTCCAGCACGCTGACTGACTGCTGCTCAGGTGCTGCTGTAGGCTATGATACGAGTACGTATCCACGGAGAGGCACGCGCCGAGTGCACTTCTCGTGGTCCTCTAGGCCCGAGCCCAGGCCAGCCGACTGTAGTCTGGCCGCGGAGAGACGTGCCGACCGCCGACTGCGCATCAGGCGCTAGACAACGTCGCTGTGTCCCCATCCACAACTCATCGATCGTTCTGCTGCTGCTGCGTGCTGCGTGGATAGCATCTTGAATTTAGAGACCATGCCATTTTTCGATTTGAAAATCTGATGACCCAAGTCGTCGGATTTTGGGCCAAAATCTGACGGCTTGGGCCACCGGATTCTCAAATCAGATTTTGTCCGATCCAATTTTGCACATTCGGACTGCACACAAGGAGGTGCTTTCATTTTTGGGACCGAAAAATCTGAATCTGAAGCTCGAAATCGGACCGCATAGGAAACAGCCTAACCTAACTTTTCGCTGATTTTTCTTGGGTCGGGTTGGCCCTGGACTGTGACGTTCGACGGTTTCAATACTATTATTATATGTTTTCCTACCCAATTCCTACCCAACCAAAATTGGTACGTCGCAAACACGCTATACTCTCCTAACCCTTTCACTATTAAATACCAAACTGCTTTTTGCTGTCGTCCGGCGTTGGTGGATATGCGCCCCAAAACGGTTGGAACCCAAAAGTATGTATTAATAGTATGATTTAAAAACAAATCCCACCCGGATTCCAAGCAGGAAAAAATACAAAAAAACGTGGGTGCATTTCTCAAGGGGTTAAACCCCCCTACCGGGCGCTTGCTTGTTTTGCGTAGCCTCGGGCCCCGAAGACCGCGCCCTTGGTGTCGTGACGACCGGGCAGGCGTACGCGTCGATGGTGCAGAGTTTGAAGAGCGACCGTGAGATACCCGTCAGTACTGCTCGAGTGATGCGGACGTGCGGTTGTTTTGTAAGGCAGGAATATCTCACGGGGTTTCTTTCTTCCGTAGGCGGCTTTCCCGACGAATTGCGTTTCTAACTGGGGATCAAGGGTACAGTAGGGCGGGTACTTCTTTAGGGCCTCTTTTTTCAGCGGCTTGGGGCCTCTCGCGCGTGTGTCTACCGCTTTTATTTGCAACTCGTAGGCGTTTGTGCTTTCTTTGTATCGCGATATGCACCGCCATGTGTTGATGTGTGTGTGTTCTTCACTTTAAAACTGATCTTTCCAGCCAAGGAATCGTTTGTTACGCTCTCATTTTCGAGTGAGGTACAGGACCGTTCGCGCTAGTTGCCTAAACCCGGTAGTGAACTTGGGGGTGGCCCCGCCACCGTAGCTTGGGTCTGGGACCACGCCGATACCCTATTAACCCCTTGAGAACTGCACCCCCGTTGTTTTCCACAAGCTACACTTGAAATTAGGCAGGGATACCTTTTGCAGTAGATGCAGGGTTAAACGCTCCAACTGCCGCGCTGTTTCCCGAATAATTCGTCGCGAGGGTGATAGTGTAGCATCCTCTGCAACCTGTGTTGTCCTATTGATGTAATAACGTTTGTCACCTTTTAATAGATATTTGCGCGTTGTCTCGGTCGTTATGTGCGACGCAGTTCTGTAAACCACTCTGGACGGAAATGTAAGGGACTTTTTGTATTCCTATTAGTACACCAACGTTCACTATATTTCCGTCTGTCGATATAAGCTGGATTTTGTATGGTACCTGTGTGTAGCTGCCAGCAGGGATGCTTCCAAGGGCTGCAGTAGAACAGGTGTCTGCGAAGAAATGCGGCGCAACCTGAGATAATGCGGTGGAACCTAAACCAATAAGCTTCAACAGATGTGGAGAATCTGTAAAAGCGTAATGTTCCGACACTGTCCAGAGTGGTAGTGAATAAGTTTCACATTTTAACAAATGCATGCGCGTTGTCTGGCTCGTTGTCCGCGATACGGTGTTTTCCGACGGCTACATTCAACCCAGGCGAGAAGCCTTTAGGACAGTGATCAGCGGGCTGCTAGACGATGTGCGAAACGACGCTTCCCTGGGCTCTACGGTGTGCCTGGACGTGAGCGACAGCGCTACCTGTGCTTTCTTGGCCGCCGGAGAGGGAGCGACTGCAGTCGTCTCGTATGAGCCGGCGGAGTGGTCCCACTTATTGGTTGAGCAGGTGAGGCCTATGGTTTCCAGGACGTAGGAAACCCGGGGATGTTACCCAGGATAACCCCTGGCGACTACAGCTCTATGTTCGCCCGACGTAAGCGGTGTGCACTTCGAAGCGCGTTTCCCCCCCCCTACGTTTGGATTATGGTGGAATTTTTGCGCATGAAAAGAATGAGATGTGCATCTCGAAGCGCGTTTTTTTTTCCCTATGCGGGATTCTGATCGTTTTTTTGCGCTGGAATTGAAGAGGTTTCGAGTTTCGTCGCAGTGGCCACGTGCAGCGACGACGCTCAGCTTCAGCATCAAGTACATCGAATCTTGGCTGGTGTATTCATGCACAGGACTTTTTTTCTGAGTCTTCGTCCATCGCAGAAAAAGTGCGAGAGCGCACGTTGGCAAAAATCGATGCAAAATCGACGAGCAGTGGGAATGCTGAACCCTCTGCGCCATGAAAATGAAGGCACCTGTGAACACGGCGTGTCCAGAAACTGGAAAGTAGACTTAACGATGAAAAAAAATGCTTGATCATACCCTGGCGGGTGACGCGCGACCGCCCAGCAGGTTGCCCGAAACAACGACATGAAAAATATCCACCTGCTCCAATCGGAATACGAGTGGCCCTTCCTCAGGGAGGCGGCGACGGAGGAAGGCGGTTCGGCAGAGGGGCGGGGTCAGCAGGAACGCCTACTGTGCGATGCGTTGATCGGAGAGCCGTTCTACTACCGGGTACGTACGTCCTTTTCCGTAGAACTAGCGTTGTCCTTGGCCCCGACAATAATAGCGGTTATGGACAAAAGGAATCGTGCAGCTGAGCGCACTCGTTCGTCTTCGTTTGCTCAGAGCAGACGCCCGAAACCAAAGTGCACGAGCATCGCATGACCCGGGATGAGTCGAGTCCGGCTTTGCTTACTTTCCCCCCCGATGTTTCGTTGCGCTCATGGGTACCGTTACTGTGGGAAAAAAAACAGCCCAGAGCGCTCCCGCCTTACGCTCGTGTCGTCGCCCGAAATTCATCCCTGCATGAGCATGGAAGATTTTTTCCAATCCCGTCCATTTTGAAAGTCGACAAACAACCCACAACGCATAAATACAAGGACTGCACAGCAGAGCACGACTTTAGTTTGCAGCAACTTCTTTTCCACGCGTGCTACGAGAAGGTGCCGATAATGTTGGGTGACCGTTGTGACAGTTGGAATACGGCAACGAGAGGCCAGCCTTCTGACACCGGAGTAGTACCACGGATGTTTAGAGTTGTTTATACGGCAACGAGAGGCCAGCCTTCTGACACCGGAGTAGTACCGCAGATGTTTAGAGTTGTTTAGGTGGCATGGGACACTTCGGTGCACCAGGTAACACCTGTTACACCGGTATAACTTTATCACGAAAGGTGACCGAAAAATAAGCTTTTCGTGATTTTTTTCTTCGGCAGTACGTAGGCAGTCGTTGAGTTTCGAAATTCCCTTGATAGCGTCTCTTCAATTCTCCTCTTCAAATTCGAGTTGGTACAATAAGTGGCCCGTTTCAGGTCGCCCGAAGACGTCAAAAAGGCCACCCAAGAAACGATTTCCCGTGACGACGCCCCGAACTAATAAAACGCATTTGATTTATGCGGTGAACTTCTTTAGGCTGTCTCGCAGAATTAGGCGAGTTGGGAACACGAGGGTGACGGAGGCTGGTTCGTTTGTGGTACTGTTACGGAGATGTATTGTTAACAGGACGAAATGGAAAACAAAAATGGAAGCATCAGTCGAGCTCTCCTATGTCACGATTGTGTTCGTGTAAGGCTCTGTATAGCGTGTAGACCAGGCAACAAATGTTCTCGAATGAAAAGCTAAAAAAAAAATGGCTGTTTCTTCCCCCCCGTTTTTTGTTTTGTATTTCATCCTAGTAACAATGGATTTCGGTAACATAAATAGACAGCAGAATTTTATTCTGCAAGCCCGAAGCGAGGTACTCGCGTCGCGCTTCATGTCGTTAGCCCCCCCTCTGAAAGTTCTTCACACATCGGACAGATCACGATCTAGATCACGATCTAGATCATTTAGATCGTACGTCTGTCGTTATAACATGTTGTGCAAGATCTGTACAGCTAGATCATTTAGATCGTACGTATGTCGTTATAACATGTTGTGCAAGATCTGTGTAGTACAGATCCAACTCAGGACGCATGTGCTAGGTTATGCAGGTCATATGGCTCCAACCCGGCACCAAGATCTACAGATCATGCAGATCGTATAGATCAGGCATCTATCTGCTCTGCTCTTACTATGAATGACATAGATCACGAATGGGGATCTGATCTGTCCAACATGTGATTTTGTTTGCTCACACTGAAGATGTCCGGTGCGCCCCGCGCGTTGTTCAAAACTTGATTCCCGCAGATGCAGTCCCTCGTGCTCTACCAGGCGATGAACTTTTGGTACCTTCGTCGGCTTTTCGACCCTGTGCTCAAGCCAGGCGCCAGGTATGGTTGGATGGTGCTAGAAACACCTCGTGCCTCTAGCACGGTATCAAGAACTTCACCGGAAATTTCTTATAAATTTCTTTAGAACTCGACAGAGATTGCGCGAGAAATACTTCGTGTCTCTAGCACAGTCTCAAGAATTTCACCGGAAATTTCTTATAAATTTCTCGATAACCCGACAAGAACATGTGAGCTTCTTGTATTTAGTTTCCGTCGTGATTGTTTGGTCTGTGCGATCAATCCAAGCTATCGATAACCGGTTTTAAACCAGAGTTTCGGGAGTTACCCATGAACAGGTATTTGACCTATTAACAGGTTTCCTCATGGATAGGATGCCTACCGAACACTGGGTGTCGAAGCTCACAGAAGCCACTAACTCGTCTTTTCCACCGCCCGTCACCCATCACATTTGCATTGATACCGCCCACATTCTTTGCTGACACCCGGTATTGTATATACGGCAAAAGCGTGGGTGCCGCTCCTGTACTGCACCGTATATTTCCCTCCTGTTGGGTACGTTCACGTCGTCGCGCCGGACACAAGCTGCCGAGACTCAGCGCCTGTTCTGTAAAAAAACGAGCTCGTCTATCGTACACCTACGATGGTTTCGCCCGCTGAAGATCTCACGCGGAATATCCTTCGGTCCGCGCCATCTCTGGCGCTGGCTCGATTGGCCGTCAAAGGCGGCATCATGGGAATGTGTCGTTTTGCTTATCCCTTTAAGACGCATGCTACGATAGAGGTGCACCAGTTTTTTTCTGAGGCTCCTCACCTGAGGAGCTCCATACCTCTCAAAAAAAAACTGATTTGGGCAACAATAAAAGTGCTACCCGATGACCAAACCCATGGCCACTAGGTATACAACGGTATACAACGATTTTTTTTTGGTTAAAAAAAAATAGTGAAATTCCGACGATTTTGGGTTAAGGAGCCCTGTCATTCAGAAACCGTTTCAGCCGAAAAGCGCTAACCTCTATCGTAGCACGCGTCTTAAGGACTGCGACCCCTTTTTAGGGACCAATTAATGAACTGCGACCCCTTTTAGGGACCAATTAAAGAAGTGCGACCCCTTTTTAGGGACCGATTGACGCATGCTACGATAGAGGTGCACCAGTTTTTTTTCTGAGGCTCCTCATTTGAGGTCTGTACTTCACCCACAAACTGCTATTCTGAGAAAAACTAAAAGTGCAACACCATGAACAAACACATGACCTAGGTACACAAAAACACATATCGCAAAACAAGAATGGCGTCCCGACAAATTTGGGTTAAGGAGCCCCGTCATTCAGAAACAAAAACGCCAAAGAGTGCTACGTCTATCGGAGCACGCGTAAATTACTTGGAGTTAAGAGTTTTTTTTTGCAGCGCGCAAACGGCTACGGATATGCCCCGGGTGAAGTTTTGATTGTTAACGTCGGCACCATTTTTTCTCGCAGGGTTCTGCCTAGGCGAGCGGCCATTTGCGTCGCCGGCATCGAGCTGCCTGACCTTTCTCTCAGCCACGGGCCTGTGGGATCTGTGCTCGGCTTCGATCACGCCCCCTACGACGAGCGAGTAGGCCCGAGATGGCACGAGCTTCTATACCCGTACCCGCTAAGGGCTTACAGGCACAGGTGAGAGTTTCGGATAAAATGGTTGCCAAGCAGTACAGAGTACAGGACACCGAATAAGAAACATTACTACTGACCCGGGCTGGGTTTCTTATTTGAGAGAGGGCGCGTTCTGCACTAATTTTCTACACTAATTTCAGTATAACGGCTTCCGGATGTGCAGTTTCAACCCTTTTGAGACCCAGGTATAACGATCCAAAATGTGCACACGTTGTACAGATCAGATCCCTATTGATGATCTGTGTCTTTCAGGGAAGACAGATCCCTGGTCTATACGATCTGCATGGGCTGTAGATCATGTTGCCGAATGAGAGCCGGATGATCTGAATGATGTAGCACATGTTTCCTGCGTTGGATCTGTACTACACAGATCCTGCACAACATACTATGACGAACAGATATAGGACCTAGATGATATAAATGATCTAGATCATGATCTGTCTGATGCGTGAAAATGTGTCAGGTGCGCAAGAGGGAGCGCGCAGCAGTACGAGTAGTATCATGCTGCATGCGTGTTGGAGATCTCCTACTATTGTGTTTTTGGGCACATACCCCATTTTAGCAGCCCGGACTGCTTTAGGTGGCCGATGCCGTTGTTGTCACGTTTCGACACTTTCCCCCCTTTTAGTCATAAAGGAAGTCCTAAGGGGGTTAATAGTATTTTTTTCCCTGGCAAGAATACCCACGGAGCAACTCCCGCTGAAAACTCCACGAAGAAAACTCCCGTTGAAATCCACACGTCTGTTTTCTGCGCGTCGGAGCCGGTTCTCGTTGCCTTAGATTTGTGCTGAGGAACTATGGAACATCCACATCTATGAAACCCGGGGATATACCCAGGATGTCCCCTGACGGCCACAAAACGCAGCCACCCCTCGTCTCTGCCCGCCGCTACCGTAAGGCTGCTGACGGACACACACAATCTGCTATGGTTGAACTACCTTGACCTGCACTTCTGTTTCTATGCATCCGAGTTCTTTTTTCTCGCTGCCTTAGATTTTTGCTAACGAACGCAGCCCTCCCTCCCCCGCCCCCGCCCCCCACCCCCCCTCTGCCCGCCGCCACCGTAAGGCTGCTGACGGACACACACAATCTGCTATGGTTGGACTACACTTCCCTGCCAACAGACGTGGAGGCGACAGTGACCATTCCCCCCACGGCTTCGGGCACCCTACACGCGGTTGTCATCTGGGTAGACTACGAGGTGGTGGAAGGCTCCACTCGGACCACTTTCGGGGTAGACCCTCGAAAAATGGGGGGAGACACGATTGGGGCGGCGTGTTTGGGAGAGGGTGAAGGCGCTGGCAAACACGAGGCCGGTCACGAGAAGCAGATGGTCAGGTTTTTGGCCAAACCTGTGGAGGTAGATGTTGGCCGGGAGGGGAACCAGACCGGCGGTGGTGGAGGTGGAGGTGGGGGTGGTACGGTGCTGACGGTGAAAGGGCGGTTCGACGTAGAGGGCGGTTGCATGAAGTTTGACGTATCTGTGGGATGATGGGGGGGGGGCGCTTTTTCCCCTCCCGCTGGGGGCAGTGTTAATGAGTGCGTTTTTACTCTGTCGATGTGGATTAGACACGACGCAAAAGGTCAAGAGACTGGTTGATCGAGTTACGGCTAGGGTTAGGAGCTGCCCTCTTAAAAAGGGCCACCTACGAACGGTATTTCATTAAAGACCGGGAGGATGCGTCGACGCGTCCGTCGTGAAGGCGATAACTGCCAGGCACAAATGTGCTTACAGTAGTAGTGCGTCCGTAGAGGATGAACGACAGTATTGATTGATACCGTAGTTTGTAGAAAAAATCGATGAAAGTCGACGAGCGTTGGGAATGCTGAACCCTCTGCGCGATAAACATGAAAGGCACGTACCGGGGGGGGGAGAAGGGACGACACCTGTGACCACGGCTTGTCCAGAAGCTGGAAAGTAAAAGTGAG
>JAYJMJ010000166.1:8006747-8017271 GCA_036873875.1 Laminaria ephemera | reverse complement strand
TATCACACACAGCTTGCAAAGATGAGTTTCGACGAAATCCTAGATCTCACAGCTGTTGTGTATTTTTTTTTTTTTTTATAAAAACGGTATCCCAACGACAGACAGAAACATTTTGATACGCCAAAAAGAGGTACAGTACCCCCATCATCGTAGTAGCAATTGTTGTGAATAGCAAGCAGCACGCAAGACAGGCCACAAACGGTATCCCAACGACAGACAGAAACATTTTGATACGCCAAAAAGAGGTACAGTACCCCCATCATCGTAGCAGTTGTTATTAAGAGCAAGCAGCACACAAGACAGGCCACAAACGGTATCCCGACGATACCGAGTAGCTCAGGACTCAGAGGAGGAGCCCCTCTTCACTCCGAAATACAAAAAGTGCTTATATTATGGTAGTTCCTCTGCCAGAAACATTTTATTAGCGCAAAAAGAGGTACAGTACCCCCCATCATCTCAGCAAAGCAGTCACACAGACCCAAACGCTAGAGTACGTGGGAGTGTGGTGAGCTTAAGCTTTATTTTTCCCCATCCGCCGGAGGATAAAAAAAAACAAAAAAAAACTAGTTCCAACGAAATTGGGTCAGTTGAGGGATGAGCCCGTTCAGTCACAAATTTTTTTTTCAAGGCCAGAAACTGCTACGTAGCCATACCGCGGCACGTGTCAGTAAGCAGTGTTACACACGCGCTCGCCCGTGAAGCCAGGCACATCTATCTCTCGCTAGCGGCGAGAGGGGGGTGGAAGACAGGTGCCGCCCGCGGGCTGTCCGCTGTACCCGTTCGTTTACACCATCTTTATTAAAAAAAAAAAAAAAACCTTTCCCTATGATGTCATACAATGCATAAATAATATAAAGTTGTAGGGCAGCGCCAACAAATGACGTTTGCTTGCTTTTCCCTAGATGTTCATGTTTTGATATATATCATACATATCATACATGACATAAATAATACCGCAATAATAATGCGGCGATATAGCTAGTATGAAAATGACCGCTGCTGTGACTTGGGGGATTCTAGCAGCGTTTAAGACACAAGCTACGTAAAAACGTGCGACCTTGTTTTTTTTTCATGAGGCTCCTCACTTGAGGAGCTTCATAATACTTCACCCCAAAAAACTGATTTTGAGTAAAAACTGAAAAGTGCGAAAGCCGACGACCAAAACCCACCCATGGCCTAGTAGGCATATACAAAAATATTCATATTGCTAAACAAGAGAATGCTATTCCGACGATTTTGGGTTAAGGAGCCCCGTCATTCAGAAACAAAATTGTCCAAAAGTGCCACCCACCTCTATCGCAGTACGCTTCTTAACAAGCAAGCTAACACATCTACTCGGACGAATTTCACAGAATAATTTTCTCGACAACGGGTATAGTCTTAAGAGTGCAAACGCCGAGCGACGAGTCTATGGAAACGATCTCGACGAGATCTTCCCAAAGTCGCCATTTTCGCTGCGTGTGCCCCCCTGGTTTTGGAAAAAAAATCGGCTCTGAAATTTGACCCAAGGGGTGTGTTATCTTGCATGTTAACCCGGAGGTGCTGCTTTTACCCAATCGGTCAAGCAACACGCCACCGGCAATACCCTGGAAACCCCTCTGTGATGCCTTATAGATACAGCGGTGCTCCCAAGGCTACGCTTGATGAGTGGCTTCAACTAATCGTGCGGCGGCGGGGGCTCTACGGACTCCTACCGCACCCACTGCGTGCTATTTTATGGACCGAAATAAGGCCCAAACCCTGAAACCTACAAAAGGTGTCACGAAATAAGACCCAACCCCGAAAACCTACCAAAACGTGTGTTTGACGAACTATAGCATACCTGGCGAGCCCTAATCTCTATAGACGTACAAAGCAAAATCCCGAATATCGACATTCGCCTCGAGTGAGAGAAAAAATTGAAATCACCAAGGTCGTGCTTTCGGCACCGCTTCAAGCTTGTAGCCGGGGAAGAGGTATCTCGCCCATGGGTAAATAAATACCAAATCGCAAAACGAAAAAAATGTAATCGACTCGCGGCGTGGACAAGCGCAAGGAGGCCGGTTGCTGTAGATTGCTTGGCCGATCTTGCGACGCAACACGCGGCACCAAGGACAAAACTATGTTACAAAAAAAACGAGCGGCCATCCTACAACAGGCGCAATAAGCACGTGTCGCTGAAACAGGGTTTCGAGTGGCAAGCGGCGTATCACAACATGGAGCGCCGCGGGTTCCGTGGTGAGGTACGGTGCGGGACGCACGCGCAAACTGCTCTGTCTGCAATTATTCGACAAACTACCGACAACCATACAAAAACCATTCGACATGGTATACCGATAACCGTACAAAATCATCCGCCTCGTACGGGACAGCATCCCGCTCTGCTATTTTTCGCAACGCTACCGATAACCGTACAAAAAACCACCCGCCTCCTACGGGGCAGCATACTGCCCTGCTAATAATCAAAAAGCTACCAATAACAGTACAAAAACCCACCTGCCCCTCCGACGGGACAGCATACTGCTCTTGCCATTATTCGAAAAGCTACCGATAACCGTACAAAACCCACCTGCCTCCTGCGCGACAGCATACAGCCCTGGTAACAATCGAAAAACTACCAATAACAGTACAACACCCACTTGCCTCCGACGGGACAGCATAATGCTCTGCTATTATTCGACAAGCTATCGATAACCTTACAACCCCCCTACCCACCTACTACGAGGCAGCATCAGGCGTATCACCGCCTGGTCACCGCGAGGCGGAGGTAGTTGTCTCACAAGGCTTCGTATATATCTCGCCCACCCTCGAATCAAGGCCGATTTTTTTTTAATAAAATCGGAGATCAACATGTCCCCTCCCTGGTCGAACGCTCGGAAGAGAACGCACGCAAGGCTTACGACTCCCGTGGTTTTCACGCAACCCATTTTCCTGGCGGTGTATGGAAGCGTTCATGGCCTCCTCGCTAAACGGCGACAACACGCAACGCGCTTATCATCAGCGCTCCATATTTGTTTTCATTGAAGGGTCGCACCGCGGTGGCCACAACGTAAGGCCACACCGTAAGGCCTCACCGTACGTCACAGTGGTAGCTCAGGCCTCAGAACGGACCCCACCCCACCGGCTCTTCTGGTCATACCGTAAGCCCACACCCTGAAGTCACCCCGCAAGGTCACCCTGTAGGTCATACCGTAAGGTCACACCGAAAAGCCAAACCGGAAGGTCACAGTAGTAGTTCAACCCCCACAACAGACCCCACCGATTCTCCTGGCCATATCGTAAGGCCCTACCGTACGGCCACACCGTATGACCATACCGCAAGGTCACACCGTGCGGCCACGCCGCCTCTTCCAGCCAAACCGTAAGACTACACCGTAAGGCGACGTCATAAAGCCGCACATTAAGGCCACACCATAAGGCCGCACATCAAGGCCACACCGGAAGATCGCACCGTATGGCCACACCATAATGTCACGCCGCAACATCACACCGTATGGTCACACCGTCAGGCCACACCGTAGGGCACAGTAGTAGCTCAGGCCCTAAAACGGACCCCGCCAGCTCTCCTGATCATACCGTAAGGATACACCTTAAGGCCACAGCAGTAGCTCACTTCCCAACGGGGATCCCACGGGTTTTTCTGGCCATACCGTAAGGCGACATCTTAAGGCTACACCGCAAGGCCACACCGTGAGGCCACACCGTGAGGCCACACCGTAAAGTCAACCCGTAAGGCTGCATCGTTAAGCCACATATTAAGACCACACCGCACGGCCACGCATATGGCCACATCAGTAGCTCAGCCTCCAAAGCACCCCACACCGGCTCTGCTAGCGATACCGTATGGCCACAGCAGTAGTAGTTTAGCTCCCAAACCGCGCCCCACAGGCTCTCCTGGCGATACCGTAAGGCTACAGCAGTAGTAGCTCAGCCGTCAAAAGGGAACCTCACCAGCTCCCGTGGCCACACCGTAAGGCCACACTAGTAGCTCAGCCCCCACCCCACCGGTTCTCCTTATCATACCGTAAGGTCACACCGCAAGGTCAACTTTTGGCAGTGGCTCGGCCCCCAAAGTGGACCCCACCCGTGGCTTTCCTTTCTGCCTCTTCCACCCCGCTCAAGCACCCACCAACTCTTCCTCGTCGCCGGCAGTGGGCACCTCCTGACGCCCGCGGCCAAACATCTTTCCTAATCGTCCCATCGGCGTCGCCCCGCCCGCGACCTTTGACACACCAAAGTCGACCTCCACCTCATCCTCGTCCTCGTTATCCTCTTCGTCATCCCGGTATCCGCTAGTTCCCGCCACGACCACTCGCCCCCCTCCCCCCCCGCCACCGGAGGAGGCATTATGGATGTCGTCAGCGGCGACACGGTACCGGTGAGAACCGGACCCGTTCCCGCGGTACCCCCCCGGCCCAGCCTGCAAGAAATCATCCTCCGCTCCAGCTATAAACCCGTTTCCTCCCTGTCTCCCATCGCTCGACATTTCCACCCCCCCACCGCCATCCTCGCCCTCTATGAACCCCAACTTAGAGTGGCGGTGCCCCCCCCTCCGAATGCATCGGACCACAAGCACCCCCACGACGCTGCAAAGCCCCAGCGTCAGCAGCGTTCCTAGTGACGCGGCTGCCGCTATCGCCACCAAGCTCGGCTCCCCCTCCTCCACGCCCTCGTCGTTCGATTCTGATTCTTCGACAACACCGGCGTTCTGCGCAAGGGCGTCATCGTCTGGTTCCCCCTGCGCGTCATCCCCTTCTTCCACCGCAGCATCCCCGGTCCCCTGGTCATCACCGCCTCTTTCATCAACTTGCGGGGCTGGGGTGGGCGGCGAGTTATCTTCTCCAGCACGCGGGTGTTGGGTTGGGTTGTTATCCGTCGAGCTCGCTGAAGAATCAGGGGGGTCTGTTGGGTCAGATGTATCGGTTGGGTTGGATGAGTCTGTTGGGTTTGTTGCGGAGATGGAGGCGTCGGCTTCGCAGTCGTCGTCGGTTCGTCTACCCGTAGCCTGGGCAAGTCCGACCTTCTTGTCCTTGACGTTGTAGGCGGTGTAGAACGTGCGGAGGAAGGAGTCGCCCAGAATCCTGCGCGGTGACGAACGAAAACATGACAAAATTAAATTAAAAAAAAGAAAAAAAGAAAAACAAAATCAAAACAAAGACAACACACAACAACAAAAACAAAAACAAAGACAACACACTATAACAGATGGAGAAAAAAACCGCAACCGGGGCATACGAGACGGGAGGGGCCGGCCAGGGGAGGTTGAACAGTTTGTGCACGAAGGCCACAGCGCGACGCAGCGTTTTTCGGGGGGAAAACAAAAACAAAAAATTAAAAGCGCAAAAGACCTTGACCTATTTGATTCAACCATGTAAGAGCGCCTTGATCAGGTATATCTATAATGCTTTTTGCAGAATCCTTGTACTATTATTTACAGGGGAACATAGTAACAAGGACCAAATACGGTGAGTAAAAACAGTGGAATATATAGGTTTTTTGTGTATACCGTGGGTCCTGATTACTATGGTCCTCCGCAATACCGCAAAACACATGCCACACTAATTCCAAGTAGTTTCCGCCCAAAAACATGGGTGCAGTTATGAAGGGGTTAGCGATAATTCTGGATCGAAAGTCTCAGCTCGGAATTCCCATCTTTCAATCGGTCGTCGGCCCCTCCCACCACTGACGCTACGATAGAGGCGCACCAGTTTTTTCTTGAGTCTCATCACTTGAGGAGCTCCGTGCTTCCACCCACAAACTGATTTTGTGCAAAACTTAAAAAGTGCAAAACCCGATGAACAAAATACGGATGGCCTGGGTGTACAAAAAAATCAGAATTAAAAAAAACAAGCATGACATCCCGACGATTATGGGTTAAGGAGCCCCGGCATTCAGAAACAAAAACGCCAAAAAGTTCCACCTCTAACGTTGCACGCGTCTGTTGTCGATGTGGCCCATCATCCCCGACAGACACCACGGCTCGAACGACGCCAACAGGTTCTAAAACACGCCCACTCGTCTACCAAATCGCTTTGGGCGCTTCGTGTGTACGCTTACAAGTAAGAGGTGTCGATACCGTGTTTTTTACATTGGCCCGGTGGTTCAACAGTCTCAAACTGCCATGTTTATTACCTGTAGTATTTATCAATTTGTATTAGACGAAAATGGTTCCGGGTTACATTCTCAGCTTCGATTTATTAGTTATTTTTATCGGGCGGCTTTCCTCACCACATGTTGTCCATGTGGCCCATCATCCCGAACAGACACCACGGCTGTGACGCCGTCGACGGGTTCGCAGGCCCGAAGTCGGTCAGGGGCAGAAGCAGCTCGTTGGGCTGGACACACACGCGTTATGCCGTGGCGCACAAGGAAAAACGCGAGACGCAAACGCACCAAAAAGAGGACAAAAAAGACGCACGCGCAGCGGACAAAACGGCGGCGGGATACAGGCAAAAACCTCAGAGAGGACTCATCCCAGGCGTCTACTGCATTTCCTCAAAGCGACAACACATTTTCCACCCCATTGACACCACATTTGGAACTCGAGAGTGGCTCGAGAGTTAAAGCTGCTTCGCTCCATGTCATGGACAACATACGCTCCTTCTTTTGGACTTCAAGGGGCAACAGTTTCAGCAGCCGCGACCTCGCCCTGGAAAAACAGAAGGCTCGAAAAAAAAAAAAAATGCCGGGGCGTCGCCGAAACCCGCACGTCTACGTACCGCGGGGAGCAAAAATGGTACCTGGTATATCTGGTACATACAACCGCGTGTTGCGGTTTTCCATGATGATACCTTGCGCGGCACAGCAACAGCACCGTTGTTTCGACAACCGAGCTAAATTGACACACGACACATACGTGGAAGTGTGGTGAGCTCAAGCCCGTCACCACTGCAAAAACAACCCACCCAAAATTCCAAACAGGTTTCCCCCCAAAACGCGGGTACAGACAGTTCTAATGGCGCTAACCCTTTCACTACTGCAGAAATGATCCTGCTCCAAAATCCAACTCGTTTTTCCCCAAAACGCGAGCACAGTTCTTCACTGGGTTAAGCTTCATAGTTGCCCATTCGCGGGAGGATTAAACAAAAACGAAAAAAAAAAAAAAATGCGCGACACACAAAAGGGGGGGTAGGCTCACCGTGAGCGAAAAGTCGTCTCCACCAAAGTAGAAGTTGATGTTGTCGAACTGGGAATCGCACGGCATCAGGATAAGCTCCACCATCTCCGATTCGGCTAGGCAGTCCACCTAGAACAAATATATTTTCAAGAGCCACAACAGGCATCCAGATAGGAGGGGGCGGTGGTGGTGTTGTTGATGTTAGTGGTGGTGTTGTTGGTGTTAGTGGTGGCGGTGTTGTTGGTGTTAGTGGTGGCGGTGTTGCTTGTGTTAGTGGTGGTGGTGTTGTTGGTGTTAGTGGTGGCGGTGTTTGTGTTAGTGGTGGTGGTGTTGTTGGTGTTAGTGGTGGTGGTGTTTGTGTTGGTGGTGGTGGTGTTGTTGGTGTTAGTGGTGGTGGTGTTGTTGGTGTTAGTGGTGGTGGTGTTTGTGTCAGTGGTGGTGGTGTTGTTGGTGTTAGTGATGGCGGTGTTGTTGGCGTTAGTGGTGGCGGTGTTGCTTGTGTTAGTGGTGGCGGTGTTGTTTGTGTTAGTGGTGGTGGTGGTGTTGGTGTTAGTGGTGGTGTAGTTGGAGTTAGCGGTGGTGGTGTTGTTGGTGTTAGTGGTGATGTTGCTGGTGGCGGATTCGGAGGACAGGGCGACGACTATTAGAGGGGGACGCCTGCTACGGTAGCGATGGCACCTACATTTTCTTCATCTCCTCATTGGAGGAGCTCAATACCTCACCTAAAAACCGATTTTGAGAGAAAAATGCGAAAAGCTAAGCTCGATACACAACCCCATAGGCTATGTACCTAACGAATTCCATGATAAAACACACATCGGATTCAAAATACAGTGGGTACCCCGACTTGAGAGAGGCCAGGTTAAGAGAATAGTGCACTTAACCCTATTAGCACCCACTCGGAAACCGCAAAAAAATAACCAACCACGAACATGTCGAACATGTCAAAAGAGCCCGGACTCTTCGGGCCCACCACAGCAGACAGTACATCACTTTTCAAAGCTTCGGCGTGGTAAACGGGGCCTTCAAAGTCCACTCAAAGAGCATGCCTCTAAAACCAAGTAATACCACATAAATTTGGGCCCATTTCATGGGCCTTTTAGCGTTCTAGTGCTAAGAGGGTTACAGCGATTAAGAATCTCACGGCCTAGGTATACAACGAATCATACTACTGTAAAATACAAATGGGATTCCGATGCAGTTTCTAAAGTTAGGAGCCGCGCCTGTCAGAAAACGTCCAACATTGCTGCGCCTGTCAGAAAGCGTCAAACATTGCTACCCCTGTCGTAAAAACGCGCAAAGCGTAGTGCGTGGGACGGGACGACGGCTATTAGTTGAGCGACAGGCAGTTTCGCCCAATTTGAAGCATCGTCCGTTTCAGTATGTCTTGGCAGCCCTGGAGAATTTTTCGCCATAATCGACCGCGCGATACACAGGGGAATGTAGACCTACGCACCCGCCTTGATGTTGTTTGCCGCTTCCTGTGTTGTAGCAGAGCACGTTTGTCGTCCATTCCTGTGTGTTCGTGCTGTTTGCAAGGCTTATCGTGGTGGGCTGCGCCAAGAACACGGATGATGCAGCCTCTCTTTCACTTTCTTTGTTCGATAGAATGAACTAACTGTTGAGATATTTCGGTGGCGTTAGTTACTAAGTTGGTCTCATGCACTACCCACTACCAGGTAGACTACTAAGTCATGTGACTGAAGTAGCTTAACCCGTTGGGGCTGTTAGTCATATAGCGCTATCCACTAGACTACTCAGCATGTTAGTAGCGTGTTTGCGATGTACCACCACCTTTGGCTGGGTAGGAGTTGGGTCGGAAACATACTATTATATTGAAACCGACGAATTTCATAACCCAAGGTCAACCAATCCACTAGGTGAGAAATTAAAGAAATAGCCGGAAAAAGCCAACCTAACTTTTCGCTGTTTTTTCGTGGGTTGACTTGGCCTTGGAGTGTGATTTCGACGGTTTCAATACTATTTTAACATGTTTTCCAACCCAATAGAGTTTGGAAATCGCAAACACCCTAGTTATATAGCACTATCCATTAGATCACTTAGTCATAGTGACTGAGTGGTCTAGTGGATGGTGCTATATAACTAACGAAATATATACTTTGGAGCTCGTAGCACCAATCTCGCCAGTATTGATCTCCGGGGCACTCCCTTTGCCACAGGACAAGTGTCTAAGAATATACTATCATAACTATTCACGGTATTCTTATGCGCGCACGCTTGAAAAAAATAAATACGAAGTCGGCGAGGTTTGAACCCACGACACACGCATGTTAGTTATATAGCACTATCCACTACTTAGACCACTTAGTCACGGTGACTAGGGGACTGCCCGAAGGTCAATGCTGGCGAGATTGGTGCTAGTACATCTATCGTTAGTTATAAAGCACTATCCACTAGACCGCTCAGTCACTTGTGACTGAGTGCTCTAGTGGATAGTGCTATATAACTAACAGGGACCCACGTACAGCGATAAAAAAAACAACGGGTGCGTTGTTATCAAGCATCTAGGAAGAGCGTTCTACCGTACAAACATCACCATGCTGTGCGCATGTGGTACAACCCCTTGCATTGAAAGTTCGAACACGGTTTAGGTTTGCCTGTAAACGTACGAAAACAAAGTAACGGGACAAAACGACGTTTATTTTGCAGTGAGAATGAGGCATGTCTGTTTCGGGGATCTATCTGGGTCAGAGTCTAGGGTAGCAACCAGAACTGGGCACCCCACGAGCAGTATGCTGTGCGCACGCGGTACAACCCCTTGCGTTGAAGTTCGGACACGCCCCCTATCCCTATGTTCGGGCTGCCTTTTGTGGCCGATTCTGGACGCGCGCTAAGATAGAGGTAGCACTTTTTGGCTGGAAAGTTTTCTGAATGACGGGGCACCTTAACCCAAAATCGTCGGAATCTCATTTCATTTTTTGGAAATGTGTTCGTTGTATACCTAGGCCATGGCATTGTTCATCGGGGAGCACTTTTTTTAACTTTTTCTAAATCAGTTTTTGCGAAAGGTATAGAGCTCCTCAAGTGAGGAGCCTCAGAAAAAAAATGGTGCACGTCTACCGTAACATGCGTCTCTGTTTTTTTTGTTTCCGCTGAAGCCCTAAAGAGGTTACCAAGTACCTGGTATAATAGGCGTCCCCGATGGTCTAGTGGGTTAACCTTGTAACCACTGAGGTCGATTTCGCTGGTTCGAGCCCCCCCGAGTGCATACTCGTATATACTCGTAGGGACTTTTTCTTGTGCATTTTTTTTTTTACTTTTGCGGAAAGCGCGAGAGCGTGAGTTAAGCAAAATTCGAATGAAAATCGACGAGTGCTTGGGAATGCTGACCCCTCTGCGCGATAAAAATGAAGACACGTACCGGGGGGGAGAAGGGACGACACCTGTGACCACGGCTTGTCCAGAAG
>JAYJMJ010000166.1:7944735-7964709 GCA_036873875.1 Laminaria ephemera | reverse complement strand
GTGGTAGAAAAGTTTTACTCGAGCATTTTATTGATGGCAGCTTTTGAAGGGGTGCCTTCGCATCTGGAATCTCGGCGTGGCTCGCTTCCCGCTGCATCAAGGCCCGATCACAGATGCCGTCCGTCCCCGCGATAGCACCTGGTGTGATAGCCATCGCTCGGCGTGCGGCTACGCCCGTGCCTGGCACGGTTTGCCGGACACAACGAAGATATTATTGTTGTTTGCTTCGACGACTTTTGTCTTTTTTCGTGTTTCTCGGTATCTTTTTTTTTTCTTTCGATTTGTTTTGGACTTTTTACTCTCAAGAGGCAGCAAGAGGGGAAAGTTTGGTTACGATTTGCTCGTCGGCTACTGGGTGGATTCAAGCGCGGATTGTTTTGTTTGCTGTCTGCGCCAACTCCCAGCGGAGGGGAAGACTGCTATTGCTTGCCTAGCCGTGTCAGCACGTTTCCCCCCAGAGAGCAAGAGACGAGAATAAGCAGAAAATATCTGTTTTCCCGCATATTTCCAGCCGGTTTGACGCGAATCAACTAAAAAAATAAGAACAACCAGGTCTTCCCCTCTGCGTACACTATTGTTTACACGTGTTTGTAGAATCCCTGCATCCAACTCGTCTCCTATTTCGAGTAATCTTTGATTGTCTGTGAACCTTTAATGTAGCCTAAAACCAAGTAAATAGGGTGGCGGCACACTTTTTCTCTTGGTTATTTTTTCATTTCTTTTGGCGGTTTTTCTCGAATAGAAACAGTTTTTTATCTATACAGAACACAGGGCAGTATCATCGTACCAGGACCCTGCTGAGCTCATCTTGGCTCGGCTCGGCTAGCAGCGCAGCGCAGGACAGCGCAGCGCTATTTAGCTCAGCAGCGCAGCGCCGTGTGGTACCGTGCGGTGATGTGCCCTGCTGTGTGGTGCTATACGGTGTTGTGCCGTGCTGCGCCGTGCTGTGTGCTGTGCTGTATTTACTCTTTCGTACATGCAGGTACACCAGGTAAGTATGTACCAGGTACGTACGTACTACATTGTTGAATCACAAAAAATGCGCACCCAGCTCAGCTCAGCTCAGCTCAGCTGGCTCAACAGCGTAACGCAGCGCCGTGCGGTGCGGTCCTCTGCCTTGCGTTGCGGTGCTGTGCCGTGTTGTGCCGTGCTGCGCTGTGCTTTCTTTCGTACATACAGTACCAGGTATAACAGGTGCCAGGTACCGGTATGTACATCGTCTACTCGGCTTTGCTTTCTTCATTGATTGTCCTCTTCAATGCTTTTGGTTTTTTGGTTTGTGTTTTGTTTTGCTTCTTCGTTTTTTCGCAAATCACACCCGAACTGCCGATCAGAACGTGACATCGCCAGCAAGCGCACAGCACAGCACAGGGCAATCAGCTCTGCACAAGTAGGTGTTGGCATTATCAAGTCGCTAGTTGCACCAAATCATGGGCCTCTTCTTTCTGATCACTTTTGGTTGTTGTATTCTTCCTTGCGCGAGCGTAGCGGGCGGCGTCAGCCGCCCACGGAGCGGAGCCCTTGTACTACTTATATATTTCTGCTGCCGCTTAAGTATCAGCATGCATGAATGTATTATGTTTATGCGTTTTGCTGGTGCCGCTGATGCTGGTGTTATAATCTATGTTGCTACCACGAGTGTCGCGATCTCGCTCTGCTGCTGCTACTGCTGTTGACCCTGTCGCTATAGTTCTATACTGCTGTCCTATCCCTGCGGCTGCCGCTGATGTTGTTGCTGCTGTGACGCTGCGTGTTGCCTCTGCTAGAGTCATTGTCTACGTTGCTACTACTGCCATCCCCTCTGCTGCAGCTGCTACCGGCACTACTTAGTTTTGTGCTTCAGCCATTGATGTACTCTCATCTTACCTGTGTCCAAAAATACTGGCGATCTATCCATCGGTCACTGTAATAGGCATTGCCGTGCATACTGCCAACAGCGTCAGCGTAATACGCGCAGCTTGCAAAGAGGAGTATCGACCATTCAACTGGTGGGAGTCACAGTTGACGTTTTTTTTTTTTTTTCAAAAACCACGCACTGCTGTCTATCATTCTGACATAATGCATTCATTTCGGGCATGTTTTGTCATATTATTAGTGTGAACCTTGCGTCCCCCGCTTTGCTTCGCCCCGACCTACGAGTATAACCTACACTCCGAAGGGGTATATTGTAGCATGTATACAAATCGTAGACGAGACTCAATATAAAGGGTTGAGACGCAACACAAAAGAACATACCAAAACAAGTGTATGCATTCAGCCCATATAGGTATTCTGACTGTCTTCGATAAGGTACGAAAACTATACACTTTTTAAGTTCACGTTGTTGTGGTTTAGAACACAGCCTCACTGATACCTTTGGTAGCGTGGGACCTTTCAAGTCCTGTTTCGGATGGTGACCCACACGCCTCCCTCTCGGAACAATAAAAAGGACCGACGCACGGATAAGCAAGACACTGAAATAACACAAACGATAGATGTTTGGGTCCATATGAAGGATACACATGGCTGCGAGTTGTCGAAACTTGTCACAACCCCCTCAACTTTATACCCGACTCTCCCACGCCTCAGCTTTGTTCCCCTCCCTTCAAGGTGGCCCGCACATGACGGGCTTCCGCGGCCAAAAGTTCGACTTCACGGACGAAGACGGGGCTTGGTACCCTGTTGTCTCGGTCCTTCCGTACATGCATCTCAACATGTTGTGCGTGACTGCTCCTGTCTCTTCCTTACCCGAGAGTACGTACATCACCGGAATCTCCGTCATCACCACAGACGCCAACGGCGTGGAGCACAGCATTGTCATTTCGGTTAAGGGCGCGCACATCATGAAGAGTACCTGCCCCGTCGGAAGATATCTTATCTCGCCGACGGAGTCGTGCCCATGTTATTTGACGGGGAAGTGGTTCTGCTTGTGCCCGGCGAGGTTGTGCTGACCCCCTGATGTTGCGATGGCTGCAGTCAACCTTCCCAAAGCGTGCCGGAGCTTTGCGTTCGAGAAGTACTGGGAACGGAATAAACTAGAGCTGGCTCAGCACGGTCGAGAGCTCGGTGGGGTGAACCGTATGCAGGACATGTCCAACTGGGTTCTCGCCGACCCCACCGCGACCAACATAGTGGAATGTGCCGAGTACGTGGCTCGCGTAACGGCAGCTGGCGAGGTTGGCCTGTTTGGCCATCAGTCTGAACACGCGTCCTTCCAAATCATGACCCCGAGCACCACCATTCGCTTGAGTCATCGCAGACTGCATCACCTCGCCATGCGCGACCCCACCAACCGGTTCGATCTCCCGGACAACCTAGCATGGCAACTGAACCTTGCCATCGACCATGGCGACATGGGCCTCGACGCCAAGGGCATCCTCGGAGAGACGCTGGTGCCTAGTCTCGATAAACCCGGGCCCCCCGTCATGAAGGGCATGAACGCCATTCGCGGCGCGCAGGAAGACTGTGAGTAGTTACGCAGGAGCGATCAATTCGGCGGGTGCACACAACCGATATCCATACGATAGCAATACATTGGCGACATTTTCAGCAGCGGCCTTCTCTTGTGTCTTGCGGAATGTTCGATGTTAAATTGTATAGTTTCATAGTTTTGGTTGTTTCCGCTTCAAGTCATTGTGTGGGAGTCGGAGATCGGAGAGCGAATAGTAGTGTTCTGAAGCTGAAGACCTCAAAATTCTTCAACGATTTCGCTTCAATCAGTGTGCTGCCGGATACTATACTATATTTAGACGTTTCCCATGTTGGTTTGCGGCGATCACTTCGCACGTCTCCAGAACGTCCAAGAACGGCTGTACACCCGACAGCATGTTTGTCCTGTACCGTTACATAACGCTTGCTATTATCTGTAAGGCATTCCACATTTCTATTTGGGTATACACCTCGACAGCCATACGCCACGTGAAAAAATATGAACTGCTTTTACAAAATTGTTGACTTCTTTCTTCCCAATTCGGTGTGACTCCGTGCCGTCTGACAGACCGCGTCCGTGCCCCCCAAGAGGTCGTATTTTCCCTGGGTCAGCATCACGACGAGCAGCTGGACACATTCGTTCCGATCCCATCGGATTTACTTGCCGTACGACGGACCCCTCTAAACACTGCCGGATCTACTTCGGGCGTAGACGCCAAAACCCGTTGGTCTAACCGTTGTATTTATTAGTCGATTAAATCGCTCTTTGGTAGTCAGCCTGACCAACGTACCATCTCTTCTGAGCTCAGCTATCCGCAAGTAAGTTCCCTCGCCTTCACTCTCCGATTTACTGGTAGTACGTGCTCGCTCCCCGTAAACCCCTTACAAAGGAGTATCACACGTGCTCGCTGTTTGCTGGGGGTAGACGCAAGGCGGGTTTGTATGCGTGCTGGTATTTGTTTACTGTGCTCGCAGTACAGCTGTGATGTATCGCACAATTATGTGCGGAGGAATACGCATAGCAAGTGGAAGGCGTGTTTATCCGAGGTATAGTTTGGTTCGGTTGCTGTATACTGCAGTGCTTTGTATATTGTATTCTTTTTGCCAAAAATTATCGATCATCGTATTTTTTTATCAAAACGTTGTTGCGAAAAATTGTTTAGGTCAAAGGTGATCGGTTATGTTTTTCATCGAATTGTTTCGTCCAAGTTATTTTCCGACCAGGCTGGCTGGCAACATGAACATTGAAACCTTTACCTTGCCCAACCCGGAGAGATTGAATCGAGTACATTGCCCAACTTGGAGACGTCGCATCGCGTACATTGCCCAACTGAGAGAGGTTGTGTGCTCATACGTTGTACAAACAGGCACGTCGTCATTTATATTTCATGGCCAACATCCAATCTTGAAATGTTGTCCAAACTGCCAACACAATCAACCCAAATGGCCACCTGTGTATTTATTTGGTACGCAGTCACTACGCATGAATACTCTGGGTATCATATTCTATATGCGGAGGAATACAATATGCGGCGAGACTCGAGTTTGTTCCTTCTCGCCGGTGCACTGTATTCAACTTACCTCTATCAGGAAGTTGATCGTATTGCAGGGTAACTAGCTTATCACCATAAGTATCGGGGAACGTTGCCGGGAACGCTGCAGGGAATGTTACTGTAGGACGGACTATCGGTCAGTACAACAACCAGTAGAGTGCATCTGCCCGTAGCTTGAGCATCGTCCCGTGATGATCAGGTGACAACCTTGCCTGCCTCGATTACTGCTTTCCATGTCGCTTTGGCTTCTCCCATTGCCATTCTTCTCGTTCGGTTCCACATTTGGCCGCAAGCGCCGTTCCAAACAATCGTTATCGTCTCGATCACATGTGACTTTTCCATACACTTCGGTGCAACCTCTGCAGCTCCTATCACAGAGGTGACGTATTCTTTCTTTTTTGTGTGCTTCTTTCATTATCACGCCACCCGATCGCTACGTTTCCCTGCATCCTTCAACCTCCATTAGTAATGGCACTGACGCTTTCGCTGCCATTGTCTATTGCCTACGCTACCAAAGCAAGTATACTGGTACTACTGCTTGCAACCCTCGACTGCCAGCCGCGACTCTACAAGCGAAGAACACCGCAAAGACGCCACCCTCGAATTCGAAATCGGACTCGGAGTCCGAGAAGTCATTGCCCGGGTCACTCCCGCTCCCCATGTAGCCGTCCGAGTCTGGAGATCCGGGGTCCCAGGCGATGAACACCTTGTTGGTGTAGTCCTGGCTTTAAAGCCTCGAGTTTGCCTTCACGAAGACCAACTTCCATGACGTCTCTACTCTTGCATCTATAAACCAAGAATAACATACGAGTCTCGGGGATAGTGGACACATAGAGCCATCCCGACTTTTCACGTTACCCACCCGGCAGATGTGTAAACGGTGATCCCCGGCACCTAGGTTACTACCATCCCTGCTTGAAAGCCCCTTTAGCGTTGCAGCTTGTCGTTGTCATTGACCTCATTCGGACAAGCACTAAAAGGTGCTGCACGTGCGTCAAGACACATTGGTTTTTCAACGCAAACTGCTTTACTGATTTGCCAAAGATGTACAAAGTTTCAAGGGCAAGGATCGGCCACATATCATCGAAACCCGCAGAAAGAGCTATATGTTTCTTTGTATCATACCTGGAATGTCTTTTGATGCTGAAACATAACGTTCACATTTTATATGTTTCATCTGCAAATACATAGCGTGCCCCTGCCCCCTCGTCGATGGTTTAACCACCCCACCATACCGCTTGCGATATGCGTAAGCTTCTACCAGAGACATACAAGGTAAGTCACCCCTGAACCATGAACGAAAGAAATAAACCAGGTTCACACCCGAAGTTAATTGTACACGAATCATGTTTCCCATTATCATATTGCAATTCAGCACGTTTAGCCGATTGACGCGGATCGACTTCTAAAAAGCAGTAAAGGGTCATTTTCCTATCGAACACGGCGTTCTGTTACTCTGACGCTGTGTGTTCTAAGGAGGAAATATACACGTTGCGCAGCAACAACAATGATACAACGCCCGGTGCATTGATCTCAATGAATTCACCAGCAGTCCACGCGGGAACTGCGAACACCACCCTTTTATTCTACTTGGCGTGCTTGGCTATGAACGCCGCGATCTTGGGCTCTCCGACGATGCTGTCGTAGAGAGCGTTGAGGTTGGGGTAGGAGTCGGCGATCGTGGTTGGAACACCGGGGAAAATGCCGTCTTTGAGGTGCTTGACTCGATACGCGAGCATCATGTCAGCCACGCTCATCTGACGATGCGTGCATTTAAAGAACAACGAGACAGCAAGGAGGGGACATAATATGTCAAGATGGAATGTAATCAAGTACCGTGGAGTCAGGTGAGAATACCATGCGGCCAGTCGCGACAACACACGATCAGACAGAGGGGGTGCCTAAGTTCTCAAGAGTTTGCGAGGTTGAGGCACATTGCCAAAAACATCGTATTTCACGGCCAGCTTGTTGGGACCACGGGAGCGACGGGGACTAGCACCAGGTGGCGTGCGTACCCCGGCACTTTTTTCGGAGCAACCCTCGGTGAAGGATCTTACCTTCTCTGCGAAGTAGGTGCCTTCAGTTGCCGCCAGCTGTTTCTCGACGTTAGCAAGCCACCTGCCATTCCACCATTCAAGCCGAGCGGGTGGCGAGCAACATCAGACATGATGTATTTAATACAAGTGGGGCTTTGCCGCGGCGGGCTGGTGCCCGCCGCAGCTCGGGGTATGCCCGTAGTGGGTGTGAAATGTGTGTGGGTATCAGGGATCGTGACGCGTGTCCCCGAAATGGCGTGGTAGCAGAGGCTGACGGTGGGGCTGATAGACCACACAAGATGGTGGTGATGAACTTGGTATCAAACGAGTAGAAGAAACATGTTTGTTGTAATAACCCTTGGGCCAGAAGAATGGCTGAGAATACTAGAATTGCTGGAGTCTGTGTTAGTGCTGGAGCAGTGAGGAGTGAGTGCTGGGGGGAGGCTGTCATCCTGTGCCACAACCTCTAGACCTACCGCGCTGTCCTCTTGTTCCGCAAAGTCTAGATTTACTGGAACAACCGTCTAGAATGTGCTCTGTTCTCGAACAAGCTACTGCTGCAGTTTTGCCGCATAGCTTGAGAACTCTATTCCATATTGTTTCCCTTTCAAACTGAAACCGTCAAACCTATATTATCTTATTCTACTGCATTATTCCCTTCTGGTATATATCCAAAGACAATCCTTCAACTTAACCGCTCTGCTGCTCACAGTCGCTGCTACTGCTAGCCGCGACTGCTTGTACTGAACGTCGACTACGTGTCGGTTACTCAGCCTACACTTGATACCCCCCCTCAACGGAAGTGCAAAACAACTAAAGTACTGATTAAGGCTAACGATAACCAGTACTCTACGAAAGCGACAGAAACTTGACTAAAGTGCTGGTCGTGGGTAATGATCACCAGCGTTTGTTGGTATAGAAACTTGACTAAAATGCTGATAATGGCTCACGATCACCAAAGCGTTTTAGGAGCGCCAGAAACTTGCCTAAAGCGCTGATCATAGCTAACGATCACCAGCACTGGAACCAATACAAATTCATGAAAACTTTAATCAGGCAATGGCTACCGATCATAAGTGCTTGTGGATAAACAACTTCATCCACAGACCTCTTGTCTGCAACTTGTGCGCTGCTGCTGCATTATTTATGCCCACGAAAAGCCGATGAAATATACACCGGAAACATGATTCCAGTGATCAGGGTGTTGATCAAGAAATAGAAATAACTACTTACTGTAACCGCCGTTTCTGTCTGCCCCGTATTAACAAGCCGTGTGAGTGGTGCTACTACAAAACAAATCTTGCACAAATAGTTTAACAGCCGAACCACGTTTCCGCCGCCCTCCCGTACAAAGAAGGCATGCGGAGCTACGTACTACGAAACAAGTACATCTTGACTGAAGGCTGATGCGACCACAGGCGATGCTGATACCCTCCTGGGGATCCAGACATATGATGATGGTATAGCGACCCCAGAAATGACGATGTTCAGTGACCCCAGAAGCGATGTTCCAGCAGCCCCAACCGATGATGATGTTCCGCAATCCCAGAAACGATCGATGTTCCGGCACAACCCTAAAACGATGATGATGATGTTATGTGATCCCAGAAGCGACATTCTAGCAGTCCTCAACGATCGGTGATGATGCAGGAATTCCCGAAATTGTTCTCTCTCGGTACTCCTAAAATACATGATATTGCTAAAATACATGATATTGTTGTGGACCGATCCCAAAAGGCACGTAGGTGATCACACGTTGTTGTTTCGGCGACCCCGGAAGCTCCGGCAGTTCCATCGAATAACACTGCTGTAGAGATTCTGATGAAGCTGACTTCCCACTAGCCGGATCGTTGCTCCAGTTGTATTGTGGTTATGTGCTGGGCCTGAGCCCTCCTTGCTTGTTAGGTGATGCCGAAATCCACCATCCCAGCTATGTACCGAAGTAGGTGCTTGGCCGTTTCCATGTGCACCTCTAATGGTTTGCGCATTGCCCGTTCTAGTTGGTTTACCGCGTACGAGATGGCGTATCGTGTCATCTGACTGATGTACATGGCGCTGCCGACAATAGCTTGAAATCGCCGCTTCGCCTCCTCGTCCAGAAGTTTCTCTTCCGGCTGCATCAGGGATAGCTCCTTGCCGTACCCCGGCGTTCCCAACGGCCTGCAGTCTTGCATGCCGTACTACACCAGCAGTTCTCTGGTGTAGTCCTCCTGCGTGATGACGAGCGGTCCCGCTTGAATGTTACGGGTGACTTGCATGCCGAGCACCCGCGACACTTTTCCAATGTCTGACATTTCGAACCGACCCATCAGCTTGAGCATCTCAAGTGTAGCCTTGCTGCTGCCTGCCGGCAGCACGTCATCCACAGTAAGAGTGAGGATGATCGTCGATTTGTCGTCCGTAATGAGCACCATGCGGATGCTCTGAACACTGCAGACCGAAGCGAATGTCCCTCCGCAGTCACGCCCGCTCACTTGCCCCCACGCCTGATGCTGAGGTGCCCACTCCCCCTGAGTTGGAGGCCACCCCTCCAGCGGATCTCCCTTGCTGTCCGCTTCCACCGCGTACCACCGGTTGCTGTTCACCGCTGCCGCCCGCCGATGAGTGTTGTCCTTGTCGTCCGTCAACGCTTTCCGCCTGTGCTGCTGGTGATCCTTCTCCCTCCAGCGCACCTGATACTCCCCCGCTGAAGAGCACGCCGTTAGCGTTCGGAGTGCTGATAAGCTCCAGACGGCTATCGTTGATCTGGCCCATGCAACGGTGCCGTTGGTCCGCAACAACATTTGCGTGCATCCCTAGGTCTACCTCCCCTAGCTTAATGTCGGAAGTGTAGAGGTGGCGACGCCCCCCGGCTTGCTGTAGCGGGATGGTGAAATCATTGGTCTTGATCAGTGACTGCTCCAGACCGAAGGTTTCTGTAGCTCCCTGCTCCATGGCGTTCGGAACCGAGAAGGTATTACGCCCAATGCCGGGCACCACCACAACCGGGAGCCGTATTTGCTGCCTAACCCCGGTCTGGTCGATGATGTAGCCGCTGGTGGTTCCTGCAGCAGCCCCTGTCAGTTTGTGGTTTCCGACGATGGTGATCTTGCGCGGTTCATCCAACCGTACGTAGTCCGATAGTTGTTCCCGTAGTCTAGGGTGATCGTCGAGGTAATGCTGAGACGCTCCGCTGTTCACCAGTAGCTTGACACAACCTTGGTCGTTGCCGAAACAGCCGTTGCCCTCGTCCTCCTTTGCCATCTCCATGAGGGCCATCGATTCGGCGCCCTCCCTCAAAGCTCCGAAAAGTCCAAGCGTTTCCGATCCGTTGAGCTCCTTTTCGCGTGCCTGGGTCGGTCTTTCCTGGGATGCCGGCTCGGCGGTCGCCCTTTCCATGACCGAGAATCCTTCCATGTAGCCTTCCGTTGCCTCCGAAGTGGTTGCCACTGTTGTGTTCACCGGTGAGTCAGACTGGTAAGGGCTGTAAATGTTAGCGAATTTGGCGCTGCCGTTGTTGCCGTCGCTCTTCTGCTTTAGGCTCGCTTGGTCGCAGTGACTGGTGGTATTGTGGAGGGAGCACAATTTAGCCCCATCGCCGCGTCCACGGCCAGCTCCACCGCCGCCGCGACCCCATCTTCCATTGTTGTTGCCTCCACGACCGTCGTTCTTCCTCCAGTGCGGTTTCCCTCCGTTGTGCCCGCGATTATTCTTGGTCTGCGGACAGTCGGTCCTTTAGTGTACGTACTCGTCGCAGTTGAAGAACTGTACCCCGCTGGAGTCGTCTTGCGCATGAATGGCAACCCCACGGCCCACAACTGATTTTCCGCGCGACGAGATGCGAGCAAAGTTGTCTGCGTAGATGTTTCGCAGTGTCCGTTTGACGTCCTCCAGCCCGACGTCGTGCTGGTTGTAGCTGCAGTTGCGCACATTGGTCCGTGAACACTTCCCCGTGTTGATGGAGTCTGTTCCGCGCTCCATCTATCGCATACAACCAGATGTCTGGATCTTGACCGGGCTGTAGTTTGGAGTTATGCAGTACTTCGTAGCTTGCTACGCGACCGACGTTCGAGATCCCGCTGTAATTGCTTACCAGCGCCAGTCACGCTGCTCTCCCGTCGCCGGCGCCGTGGTCGATGGACTTTCTCTCGTACCACTCAACTTGCTTGTGGGCGCCGTCGCTAGTCGCAAGAGGATGGAGTAGAAGTAGCTGTTGTCGGTCTTCCACCGTTCTATTGCTTGTAATATATACGGACTGATCTCGACGGTATCAGCGTCGCCAGGCGGGTTCGGGCACTCGCTGCCCTGCAGAATCCTGAATAATCCTGGTGCGCCCGACGTGAGGTGGACGCGTGGTTTTGCCTTCCAGCTGGGGAAAGCAGAACGGTCCCTGGCATCGAATCTTGGAAGACCCCTCGCTAGTGTTGCCCTTTTGTTGGGTCTCCTCTATGATGATGTTCTTCTGTCGCAACTGGCGCGTGCTGGCATATGTCCCACCTGGTGCGGGCTTCCTTTGTCCCAACGCCCGAACTCGTCGCTGTGCTACAGACCTTCTTGCCGCGTACTAGCAGGCTTAGCCGTATTTTGTACGGAGTCGATTATCTTGATCCCAGCGCCCGAATTGATCGCTACGCTCTAGAACCCTTGCCGCGTACAAGCGGGCTTAGCCGTAACTGTTACAGGGTCGACTTATCTTGGTCCCAACGCCCGAAATTATCGCTGCGCTCTAGAACCTTTGCCGCTTATTACGGGGTTGATCCGTAGCTGGAACGGAATCGGCTTATCCTAGTCCCATCGCCTGAATTTATCGCTCTAGAACCGTTGCCGTGTACTCGCGGGCTTAGCTGTAACTGGTACGGCGTCGACTCCTCTTAGTCCCTGCGCCCTAATTTATCGCTGCACTCTAGATCGCTTGCCGCGTACAAGCGGGTTTAGCCGTAACTGGTACGGAGTCGACTTATCTTGGTCCCAGCGCCCGAATTTATCGCTGCGCTTTAGCACCTTTGCCGCTTACTACCGGGTTTATCCGTAACTGGTACGGAATCGACTTGTCCTAGTCCCAGCGCCCGAATTTATTGCTGCGCTCTAGAACCTTTGCCGCGGACTCGCGGGCTTAGCCGTAGCTGGTACGGCGTCGACTTCTCTTCGTCCCTGCGCCCTAATTTATCGCTGCGCTCTAGAACCTTTACCGCGTACTAGCGCGCCAATCCATACTTGGTAGGGGGTCGATTTATCTTGGTCTGAACGCCCGAACTTGTCGCTGCGCTACAGAACCCCCTTGCATCGTGCTAGCGGGCTTTCCCGTACCAGGTACGGAGTCGACTAATCCTGGTCCCAATGCTCGAATATATCGCTGCGCTACATAACCTCCTTGCCGCGTGCTAGCGGGCTTACCCGTACCTGGTACGGAGTCGACTAGTCCTGGTCCCAACGCCCGAACATATCGCTGCGCTACAGAACCTCCTTGCCCCGTGCTAGCAGGCTTACCCGTGCCTGGTGCGGTCTACCGTTTTTGGACAGCAATGCCCTACTGGCGCGGTCAGGCAGTTATTGCAACTTCTGCCAAATCTCGTGAACGCAATGCAATCTTTACGCCTCAAGCATGATAACTTGACCCGTAGGATAAACATGCAAAAAAGCTATTCTCGTCTCGAAACGGGCGAAATGTATCGATGCGAGACTACTGCTGTTCAGCTTGCGATGCACCGTACTCGTACGCTGTGCAGCTTATCTTGTGCTCTAGATGATCAGTCCAAACCAAGTCGCAATTTATGACTCTTGAACTCACGTACGTGTTGAGCTCGTGCCGACTCGTGCTCCCAAAGTGTGCTTCCTCGAAGATGAAAACGTGCAGTCCAAACCAGCTCGTGTAGATTCCTCGGTAGACATCTCTCCCGAAGAACCCGTGATGTGCGCGCTGCGCTGTTGAACGAGGTCTCACAAACTTATCAGGGATCGCGATGCGTGTCCCCGAAATGGCGCGGTAGCAGAGGCTGACGCTGGGGCTGATAGACCGGTAGTGGTGATGCACTTGGTATCACACGAGTAGAAGAAGAAGGATGTACCAGGTATGTTGTATCAAACCTTGGGCCAAAATAATGGCTGAGAACACCAGACTTGCTGGAGTCTGTGTTGGGTGCTGGACCAGTGAGGAATGAGTGCTGGGAGCGGCTGTCATCCTGTGCCACAACGTCGTAGACCTACCGCGCTGTTCTCTTGTTCCGCAACGTCTGGACATACTGGAACAACCATCTAGAACGTGCTCTGTTCTCGAACAAACTGCCAGGTACTGGTTTAATCTCGCCGTATAGTTTGAGAACTCTATTTCATGTTGTTCCCTTTCAAACTGAAACCGTCAAACCTATATTATCTTATTCCATCGTATTATACCCTTCTGGTATACATCCAAAGACTGTCCTCAACTCAGCAGCTCTGCTGCTCACAGTCGCTGCTATTGCCAGCCGCGACTACATGAACTGAACGTCGACTACGTGTCGGCTACTCAGCGTACACTTAACAGTGGGGTATATCAAGCCGAGCACTGCCAAGTGAGATCATTGCTCGTCACGAAGATAATATAGCTGTCGCTAGGAACTCGAGCAGCAGGATATTTGTAACTGTGGTCAACTTGTGTGCGTTGGTGAATTGTGGACGGTTGTTAGCGTGGTAGCCATATCTACTCTGCGGTCACAAGCCACAAGCCACACGACAGGCCCCATTAATTGTTAAATGCGTAGGCTAGAGTTGTACATAGACTACTGCCAATATGTACGTACGAGTAAAAACTACCAGGTAAGAAAGTACAACGGTCACCATGGCCACCAGAGAGGAAATATGTGAGAAAGCTAGTTTTTTATGGATCGTCAGTCACACGTTTAGTATCTTCCGCCTGGACGGTCGCCCGTTACAGGCCACAATTCCGGTCAAAGCCCTAAAATGCCGTCTTCTGCTATATTTGCCGAAGAGAGGCTTCTGGAAGAGTGAACAAAGCAAAAGCAAAGGAAACGAGAGTAACAATACACGTATCATCAGCACGTATCAGCACCAGCACAGCAGCAGCAGAAGTGCAGCAGCGCAGCAGCGAAGCAACCAGCACCAGCACCAGCATAGCACCAGCATCGCACCAGCAGTAGCAGCACCCGCGGCAGCGCGGCGGTGGCGGCAGCAGCAGCAGCAGCAGCAGCAGCAGCACCAGTACCAGCAGCACGAGAAGCAGGTCCTGAGAAGCGGACGAAAGACATACCACCACCTCTGGGCTTCGCGTCTAGCCCCGCTCGAAAGTCGACCTATCTCCCTCCTTGCTTCGGCCTACGCTGCGTGCGTGTGGATGGGATGCGTGTAGATGACCGGCTGTGGCGACTGTATGCCTCGTTCTTCGCAGAACCGGCAAGAAAACGAAATCAATCCCTGTTTGTGGTTTTGGGAAACGCCGCCAGATAGGTTGACAACCGTGACGAACTGAGAAGTGATGCGGGAGGAGGGGACTTCACGCATTTTTGCAGGGATCCCTTGTGTTTTGGCGTCGTCAAAATCAGAAATGTGCATCGTAAAAATGGTACGCGCGCCGTAGTACAGCAACCACAGCTGGTGCAGCCCGCTGCTGCAGCAGTACTCGTCATGTACTACAGCAGCAGCAGCAGAGTGCACCCGTGCAGCAACAACAGCAGAGGCAGTAAGCTCGATCGATCGTCGGTCACACCCGGATACTACAACCTACGTACAGCAGCCACAGCAACAGCACATAACAGAAACAACAGCAGTGCTCGTCGTTTTAGTAGTAATTCAGCAGCAGCATAGAACAGCAGCAGCCGTGGTCGTCCAAGCAAACCATTACAGCATGTATGTGCAGCAGGAGCAGCAGCAGTAGTCCCAGAGCAGCGCCAGCAGCATCAACACGAGCACTGTAGCAGAAGCGGTATGTACCGGCCTGTTCAGCAGAGGCAGAACACACACGATGTACTATATCCATGGTGAGCCCTCAAGCAAAATAACCATTTTAATCGAAACCCCTAACAAACTCTAGATCGACGTCGAAACCAATAATTGGCGCCAACCCTCCACCGACTCCGCATGACCACGCAACGTGGTTCTGTCCGATGCAGTTTACGCAAGTGAGCACGGTCGTGGAAAAAGTGAACGAAAACGTGGACCTGATACTGAGAAAAATAGTTTCAAAACGCCCAGGGGAGCTCGAATTTCAATCCAGCGATCTCCGAGAATGATGATGGGTGTCCTACATATATTTATTGTAAATAGTGTACATAGATCAGAGCTTTGTATAATGAATATATCGTACCTGGTACACAGCAGCGTCACAAAATGACGGGGATATTTCGTGACATTCACAATCAGAAAGAAGACACGAACGAAACGCAGCATCCTCGAAGTATGATATGTAAAGGACTACCTGGTAAGCGCAATCCGCCGATTGAACCAGTTCTCAGTAGCTTGGAGCAGTACTGCTGTGGTTGAAATATATGATACACATCTCAGTGCATACCAGACAATATGCACCACAGACCACAGACAGCAGAATGCAATCTATTTGGTTTAGAGTCCAAATGTTTGTTTGGCGTGCACTTAGTCTTCAGCGTTATATTGTGACTCATGCCGATGCCCGAAATCAAACGGCGGTGCATACCACTCGGGAACCGGGCACCATGTACGCAATTCAAACGAAGACGTCAGGTTGAGGCTCACGTGGGAAAGAAGTTCACCGCTAGATCCTCGAACATTTCCAGCTGAGTTCCCCCCATTGTCGCGACCACAGCAAAGGCGACGCATAGGATTTGTGTCGGGAGACCCACCGTCGACGCACAGGCAGTGAACGGGCAGGACGTGACACGGCCATGCCCGTCAAAAGGTGTACAAATACAATTGATATTTATGCGTCATACTTAAAAAAATGTTGTATGTTTGGCGAGCGTTAGTAGGAAACTACCAAATATGGTATACATCAATATTTTTAAACCGCGCCAACCAGGACGATCACAAAGCGAACTGGCAAAGCTCGAGGCCCCTCATGCGTGACTGTATGGTCGACCAAGTGTGCTGGTGGAACGTGCCGCCACTCCGAACGCTCGATATACTTCCATCAACTGTACGTATGAGTATGACCCACCGTCATGTTCCTATATCCCCACCTCCGCTGTCTGTGGCTAGGTGCTCTTCCGTACCTTCTTGACCGGATCCTTCTCATGGTGACCCGGCCTGACGCGGATGTAGAAGTCAGTGGCGCAGTCTAGTATAGCGTCGCACTTGGCCCCCTCAAGATCGTCGGAAGGGTACAGTCCTGCAAAACAACGCGAAGACAAGTTATAGCCCTTGCGACGCGTATAAACAGATACAACGTGACGACGGGGAGCCCACCAACTATCACCAGACAGGCACGCTCGTGCCCAGGGCTGCACGTGGCAGAGATACACCGGAGTATTTACCACGGCGTCCGTGTTACACGAAACAGAGCATGCGACAAGCCTACCACGAACATAGTGGGGAGGGTGCACACAAGGGAATCGCATACAGCGGTCGATAGTTAAGAGACGTGCAGCATATCAAAGACGCCGTTACCTGTCCTCGCCCGGTCCGGACCGCCACGATCCAATAATGAATTATTGAAAAAGAGAGCGATATAATGTGTGGTCCCCTCAAACACAGCAGTACCAAAGCGTTGAACACTACCTTCAACTCATGGCAAATCCCACCGCGTACGCGACAACCAATTGTACAACATCCAAGTTCGAGTAACATTCGCTGATCACCACTATCCATTACCACCAGGAGCAAACACATGTGACGTACTATATAGTCATGAGTACTATTCCACCATGCGGTACAACAACCCCTGAACACTCACTCGTTAGCGCCTACGGCACTCCAACGTGCACCCACAGCTAACACACGCCTTCGTCTCCGCGTATAATAGTATAACGCCTTCCCGCAGCCAAAACTCACAGCTCTTCTTGGAGGAAAACGTGTGGCATGGGCTAGTGTATTGCTCCAAACAAAGAGTAGTACCCAGCAGGTACTCCTGCTGACTATACTACTCTTTCCTTCGAGCAATACGCTAACCCGTGTCTCAAGTACGCGCCAAGAACAACTATACGTGTGTTAGCTGTGACTTGTTTTTCGCCTTGCGACACCCCCGGGATTTCACGTTACCCACATCCCGAAGGGGAACCTTGTATATATATATAAAAGCTGGCGCTTTCCACAGACGTCAAGTTTTGCGTCCCATAGCCGTCAGATTTTGTCCCCCTCTAAGATGTTCATAGTTTCCGTGCACAGCTTGATTAAGACCGACGTCTTCGTATCACACTGTTGATCCCGGTGCTAACTTGTACTAAGTGGAGTCGCCGACCTATAATCCTGCACGAGGACATACACATCCCGTAACACACGCGATCGGAGTATCACAAACAGCTTGCAAAGATGAGTTTCGACGAAACACTCGATCTCGCAGCTGTAATGTATTAATATTTTTTTAATAAAATGATATCAGGATGTATTTGCTGCTTGCTACTAATAGTAACAACCGCTTGCCTCTAGCAGGAGGTGTACTCTGACAACCACTTGCCTCTGGCAGGAGGTATTTTCTGACACAAGGGCCAAGTAGGGTCATGATGTAATCTGGCGATAGCGCCATACAGGCATCATAGGGGGAACCTTACTGCAACCCATGACGCCGCATGAGGGTAGAGGGGATACTATACACTAGCCCACTCTCAAGGGCCGCGTACACGCAGATGAATATAAGTATAACCGGGAGGGGTTTTAATGACTTCCTGACTATTTGGAGAATGTCCCGAAGATGCGCCGCATCACGGCCCACAGGTACGCATCTATAATACTTAAAAGGAAAAACAAATATGTTGACATCACGATACGTCCACGTCGGACTGCCGTGGGTTCGCGTTGGCCAAAGACAATTTTAGAAGTAGGAGCGCAACCATCAGTAGCTACCCCACTAAACGAGAGGACGTGAAGGGGGTTGCGGGCTGCGACGTGTGGTATAGTAGTAGAGAAGGTGTCGCTCTCGTTAGTGGTTTCAGTCCGGTGACCTCGTGGTATCTTGATCTTGGGCAGCCGAGACACGTACGACTTGGTCGCACCCCAGCCAGAGCCTTGAAGCTTAGCCCCTATGAGCGAACCTCTCCGTTTGGCGAAGCTTCACAAAGGGAGAGGTCAGCGCTCATGGCAGCAATGCTCCAAGCTCTATATCTGCGATGCTACCGAGTCTCTCGCTGAGCTAAACATATACAGGTGGCTTGAACAAGTGGCCCAGTCTTGTCACTATCGCGCCTCACTTCCGGAAATTCTGACACGCACGGCTATAATTTATCATGCACAATTACAAATCCTCTGCAGCTGGTTTATAAAACTATGCATAGAGAACCAGACCCTCATCACTGTTAATCGAACGGACAAATAACATGTAATATCCCGTCAGATATACCAGTGACGGTGGTATTATATGTACGTGTGATTACAGGTAACACATTAATATGTCCACAAAGAGACTCATATATCCCGTAACTTGACGTCCCACGTCCCCGGTAGCAGATTGCCTCCCAGAACCAAGTGGAAATCTATGTTTGTTTTCATGCGTCAAACACACAGCAGCAGTGAGGTTTGCATGTGCTCCAGACTTTTCCCGTAATACAATAGATACGTGACGATGCATAGGTAAGGCTGCACGCAGTTAGAAGAGCGTAGTTTGCGCTTTTCCTTTGGATTTATGACAGTGAGGTGGACACACGGGGATGTTTCTATATCGTCACTAATATTTATCCCGCGTACGCAACAACATTGTTGCACTAGTGTAGCTGATTGGGCGTGGGTGCCCGAAAACATTTTCCCAGGCTTAACGTAAACCCCATCACTGTTGCATACCAGGTATGCATGATATCATACGGTATGTGTAACGTTAAACTCTGTGAAGAAGACTCTAGAGAAGAGCCGGTTGTGGCATGACAACTGGCTACATTGCTGCCAGTGTTAAATACCGACGCTGGCTATATACCAGGTAGCTGTGAACGATACACATCAAGGCTCCTCACCAGCGAGCTTGCCGACATAGCGAAGGATGGCCATGCTCTGCGGAAGGACGTAGCCGTCGATCTCGAGCACAGGCACCTGTCCGTTCGGTAGACCTGCAGCGAAACGACACGGCATGGGCAAACACATCGACAAGCACACGTGGGCATCCGAGATTATTCTCGATCTATCATGCAGAAGAAGAGGAAAAACGGTGTCGTTGCGAGTAGACAAAACCATCAACGTAAAAACGCACCAGGCGCAAGGTGTCATATTTACTTTGCACAGAGTATCGCAAATCAGAGCCGCAGCAGGTAAGCAACCAAACGCACCCCAACGTTGTGGTGCCGGAGATCGCGCGCGCACGGCGTACTAGCAAAAGGGAGCATTGCATACAAACATAGACTATACTGTAGTATATAGGAAAATACTCACTGGGCTTGAGAGCGACAAATGCTTCCGTCGAGAGCCTATTGTCCTCCCAGTCGAGACCAGAGTGTTCCAGTGCCCAGCGTATCGGTTCTCCAGCACCAGGGAAGTCAAAGTACGTAAGGACGAGTGTGGGGCACATTCTGCTGGTTGGTCTTAGGTTATCAGTGGTGCTGTGTGCCCGCAGGTTCTTTTGTGTGCCCTGGTTTGCGTGCTGTGAGCTGGGTGGGGGCGGGGTCACGTCGAGCAGGAGCACAGGAGCGGAAGATAAAATGTGAAAATACAGGTCACGCCAATTGTCGAAAGGGGCGAAAAGGCCGGTGGAGGGCGGGGTACGGGTGGGCGGTGCACTCTGTGGGCACTGTTTGATTGCGCGGCATTATTTCATTTCCCCGTTTCTCCGTTTATCACCCGCGGAATATTTGGCAAATGGTCACAAAATGCTTGTGTGTATTATTTTTATAAAAAAATTAAAAAACACAACAGCTGTGAGATCTAGGATTTCGTCGAAACTCATCTTTGCAAGCTGTGTG
>JAYJMJ010000166.1:7845550-7858285 GCA_036873875.1 Laminaria ephemera | reverse complement strand
ATCGGAGTATCACACACAGCTTGCAAAGATGAGTTTCGACGAAATCCTAGATCTCACAGCTGTAGTGTATTTTTAATGTTTTTGTAAAAAGAACTGTGATGCCTAGCGACCTACCTGGTACTAGGTAATAACTAGTCGGCGACTTACAGTCAGTCAGCTCACAGCGCTGGTAACTACTGCTGGGATGGTGCCAACGCCTTGTGTCCAGCGAAAAAGAACGGTCTCCGGAACACCACCCCCCACTGTTGGCTTGACGGCTTGGAAGCCCTTGCTTGATGTCTGCTCGTCTGCGCAACCCACAACTACCTGGGGAGGTGTTCACTCTGAACTGCTACCGAGTACCTGATGCTGGTCACAGGTCACACGGTCCGTACGTACGTATGACCCACTTTATGACCTACATTAATATGATTCCAATTCTGCCGTACGCACAAAACTCATATTCCCCTCGCATCGCTGTGCTCCCCAATGGGAATATTATGCTTTTTATAAAAATAACTGAACTGTGATGCCTAGCGAGCTACCTGGTACCAGGTAATAACTAGTCGGCGACTTATAGCCAGCCAGCTCAGAGCCCTGGTAACTACTGCTGGGATGGCGGTTGTTGTACAGCCTCCCTCAGCAACAGCAGCAGCAGCAGCAGCAGTTCAGGGTACTATTAATAGGCTTGAGCAGCGACAACCAGCACCAAATAGGTCTACCAGTGGCTATACCAGTCAGTTTTACGAGTAGCTTCATCTATGGCCGCTGCCTGCTACTATGAGATGCTACAGTTGTAGCTCTCACCTGTGGCAAGTTTCCTGTTAATAGTGGTCTACAAAGCGAACGTACGAGTAATTTGCATTTTACGAATCGCAGCAGACTACGTTAAGCACGCGAACCTTACGGAAAGCAGCAAAAAAAGGCCCAAATTTTCCTCTACGAGGACTGCTCCCCTAAAAGGGACGAAGCTATGCTTTTACCAGATATCAGACGTTGAGTTTTAGGCGCACGTCGACCGGGGGTGGTCATCGTTTGTAGACTGAACGAGGGACAAGTTCTCTTGGAAAGCGCACCTGTCAGGTAAGGAAACAACATTGGTCTGGTGACAAATAGAAATCCTTGGTACCATAACAGCAAGCCCTTTTGGGACCCATGTACTGTACCAGGTATATCACAGCGACAAAAAAAACAACGATTGCGATCTTATCCAGCGTCCAGGGAGAGCGTGCAGCAGCAGCACGAGCATCACCATCCTGCGCCCTTGTCGCACATCTCCTTTCATTGCGGTTCAGACACCTCCCCTACCCTAGTGTCCCGGGCTGCTTCGTGTGATCCATGCTGTAACTGTCCTTTGGTTTCGTTTTTTTCCCCCTCTAAGCCCCAAAAGGGTTATGACGGTCTTTTGCTCCCTGTGATTGGCGTCTATTAATAGACCCGCCGCGCATACAAACCAAGGTTAATTGCGAGCCAGTTCCCAACTCCCTTACCACTTCCTTGCCTGCCACGATCACCAGCCTACCGATCTCCCCGCCCTGGAGGGTGCCCTGCTGCCGAACCAACGCCTTCTTGCAACGGAACACCTCCATGAGGGCGACCTGATCGGGCCAGAAGCTTTTGCGGAAGGTGCGTGATCTTGTTCGCTTTTTTGCTGCTGCTGATGCTGCTGCTACTGCTGTTGTTGCTGTTGTGATTTTTCGAAGTGCGGTTGTCATCAATCGCGTAATATACGTCTTGTAACATGCCGGTGAGGTGTTTAATCGACTTGCTAGATGAGTTGATGGCTGTCATCAACTACCAGTACCAAGTATGTGACAGACGCCAGACGCCTTGTAACATGCCGGTGGAGGTTTTTAAGCTAATTGTTGGACGAGTTATATTGATAGGGCTCGGGGATGCGGAGGTACTGAGTGTGTCTGGCTTTCCTGCAGAAAGGATTGTTGTCGGATATTTCATCGTGGGCTGCGGTCTAAAATTTCAAGCGTGGGGTACCACTGCTCTAACATCTTCGTGTTTTCCTTCGTGATCGCTCAGGGGATGATGGGGAGATGTACACGGGCCTTGCGGACGGGAGAGTGGTGCGACTAGATTCTAACGGGGAAAATCCGCAGGCTGTTTTCTTCACTGGTGGCGTTGTTTCAGAGGCCGGGAGGGCGGTCGGGTCCACCACCGGCGTGGACTTCGGCAACCGACTCCTGCACGTGTGCCACGAGAAGGTAACCACCTTGATTGCGAATCCCTCTACGCAGTAAGGGCCGTTTCTAACGACACGTTGCAAATAGAAAAAACTTGTCAATAATTGCCAATTTGGCACGTTTTTTTTTCAATTATCGAAATAGCAAATAAAACTGGCAAAATGCATATAAAAAAAACATAATTTTGCGAACGAAGGACTAGGGAAATATCCAAGAAAAACTTTGGCACGTTTATGGCTATTTTGGCAAGTCCAAATGTCCGGAAACTTGCCAATATGGCAAAAAACTTGCCAAATATGTGTCGTTAGAAACGGTCCTATTAGACGACAAGAACGACTCGTTTTCCAACAAACGGTGGCGACAAGAACAACTCGTTTTCCAACAAACGGTAGCGACTGCTCGGACGGTGTTAACCCGTTTGGGCCCCCTGCACAGCGACCAAAACAAAAACCGAAGGCGACCTCATCAAGGGCCTAAGAAGTGCGTGCATCAGTCCGAGTATGGCCATGCTACGCGCGTGTCGCCTAGCTCCTTACTTTGCAGTCCGGGCACGTCCCCTACCCCAGGAGCCCGGCTGCTCCATGTTGCCGACGGCCGATGCTGCAATCGTCATTTGCTTTACACATTTTTTCCCTCGTGAAGTCCCAAAGGGATCAAAAGAGTTTTGAGGTGTCCTTATCCATCCCTTGTTGTAGGTGGCAAACCATTTTCGCAGCGTTCGGATTGGCCCCGGCGATTACAGACCGTGTTGTACGGCGCGGGACGATCCTTTTGTTTTTGTCCAGCTCGCACACATACACCTTTTAGCTGTCGCGGGGAGAACCTGCGACTTTATCATGCTATAGTAGAGCTTACCGCGCATTCGAGAAAATGGTTGAGGTACACTGTGTACGAGACGAAAGGGATTGTCCCTACATACTTTGGTTGATTGGGCTGGGGTTAGGGTTATGAAGTATACATTTCATAGTTTATGTATACCTTTTTCTCGAATAAGGATATCTACATTTCATAGTTATGTAAACCTTTTTCTCGAATATGTAGTATGCTACCCCCACTTATCATGCACCAACCGAAACATGTCGACCACGCAGGCGAAGGCGAAAAAGCTTACCCTGGAAGACGAGATTGAATGCGGGCGTCCGCTGGGTGTCAGATGGCGAGGCGGGAAGCTGTACATCCTGGATGCCTACCACGGTCTCTTCGAGTTGGACGTCAAGAAAGGCGGCGGCGCCAGGCACTTGGTGAGGTTTCCTTGTCCTCCCCCAACTTTTTTCCAAGCCGTTCATTATACTGCAAGCATGGAATATACCTGGTACTCATGAACGTATGGAGAGACCCTGTAGACTACACAATGTTGTGTTATCCCCCCGCTTGACATTGTCTGGTTTCTTTCGGGACGGGGGAGTCGCATGGCCGTGCTACGTGGGTGCTATCGCTCGTGGTACCCCGCTGTTCGTTCGTGACGTGGTGATAATGATTGATCTTCTGTGGTCGGCTGCAAATGTGGAGGTTGGTTGAGGGGCAGTGGTTGCGCCGCAAAGCTAGTTTGCTGGGATTCCCGGCGAGAGGATGACACATACTGGGTTTCCTATTCCGCAGTATGTACCGCAGGAGTGATTGCGCTAAGTTTGAACAACAAATGAAAACGACATTGATCAGAGTCTACAGAGCACACGCCCGCTCGAGGAGCCATGCTGCGGGGAGTTCGGGTTGTATTCTGTTCGCTGGCGCTCGCATTGCCTGATATTTAACGAATATCGCATTACCCGCTGACGTGCTGAAGACTAACTGGTGACTCTTCAGCCGTTCTTAACCCCTTTCGAACTGTACCCATTTCGGGGACAAAAATGGGAACCAGTATGGGGAAAAAAGTGCATCTCTGAAAGGGTAAGAAAGAAAACTCTGAAAGGGTAAGGCAAAAAAAAACACTTCCACAGAGGAAAAATAGGTAGAACAGTAGTAAATCTCCCCGAGTATATAACCCCCGGGACACAATCCGGGTCAGCAGGAAAGCTTGCGGAAGACGAACAGCGATACACTGGTTTCCACTGCAAATAGGACCCAAGTCGAATTCCAATTAGTTTGTCGTAGAAACGTTGGTGCACTTTTTTAAGGGTCGAAAGAGACGAGGTTCCGTCCCGTTTCGCCCCGTCCCCTCGTTGTCTGTGCGAAGATTGATTCGTTGACAGATATGCCAGTCCCACTCGGAAGCCCTGATGACGCGGCGGCGACAGAAACGAGGGCCCCGCTTGCCTTCCTCAACGACCTTGTCTTCACAAAAGAAGGTACCAAACACCCCGATCATGGCGCTCTGTCGGTTTGGCGCCAACTTTGTCGCTCTCTGTACAGTGGTTGACTCTTTATCCAGTGGTGGACGGTGCTATTAATAAGATGCTTGGGTACAATGGTGATTTTTCGAGAGGTGACCTCCCAGCGCACTCGAAGTCCGTCCAACAGCCGTACGGGCAGATTCTAGAACGCTCACGATGATGGACAAGTGCGCTCGGTGTGCCGTCATCCCGTGGGGCGCACTATCAAAAGGCCCATACATGTTTTTGCCTTTTTACTAATGTGTTGGTGTGTTGTGCTCTGCCACGGTAGCTTTTGTGCTTCGCTGTTGTTATCAACGACGTGGTAGGTGTGCTTGGCTTGCCTCGCGAAGGCATCAAGTACGGTGTCGCATTTTCATCAACCACTACACGTATACATGGTTCGAACGCCGCGTAGACTCTGGGCCTCTTGGCCTGTTAGCGCAAAATGCAAGGGGTTCGGGAGCGCGTGTGGGTCCCCCAGTCCTTGTCTACGCTTCTGTACGTCACACTGTACACGCTTGGTGTTCAAATATGATGTGTACATTGTTCACAATGCGACCTCTCGAATTGAATATATGATGTGACGATGTTCACAATGCGGCCTCTCGGAGTGAAGAGACCTCTGCCCCTGTCCCCATCTCGGTGCCACGCTCCGTGGTCACACCGAGAAACGCCTGTTCGACTCGCGTCTCTCGCTGTGTCGTACGCTCTAAAACAACGCGACCAGGCCTCTTCGTCGGCGTTACAGCAGAGTACACCGCCACAGCGGTTCTTGTCGTGATTCACAGCATCCAGCAGCTTGTATTGTATTATTTGGTTTGCAAGTGGTACGGGATGGTATACCGCAGTCCGTAGTAGCGTTCCTTTGCGTATTGGTACTGTGGTGTACGTATTCTTTTGTAGTTGTTTTTTCTTCCGTCAGGACACTTTTGTAACTTTTTTTGTGACCACGGGCTAGATTTCAGAGAAATGAGCTAATGTGAGGAAATCATCATCATACTTTAGAATTTCCTGGCCCACAGATCTCGTCTCCCGTCGTCCTTCTTGACCACCTCTCTTATCCAGGCCTTATTTTCCTGACCGACAGCAGCTGGAAGCACCCGCGCGCCCACAATCGCATAGAGGTGGGTGGCGCTCTTTCTGAAGTGACGTCCGTGACATTGTTTTTCGCCAGTACCGTCCGTATCTTTCCCCACGACGGCCGCGGTCGGACAGAGATCAACGATGGACAGCTAGCAAAAAGCGGGGCGTATCAGTAGGAGCGACAGTAGCGGCGGCGAATCGTTCGGGCCCATCCGTTGTGGTGATAAAGCGTTTCCGTTTATGTTATCAAGGCGGTAGCTTCAGCCGTGTAACTTTTGAAGCAGATGCGGTTTCAGGAAGTTACGGTTCTTCTTCCAAGGCGAAGGAGGACAAAACACGCAGGAAAATTGGAGGGTGTCGGTGTGCGCCACTCTCCCCCCTCCTGTCGGGAAAGCCGGGCACGCACACGTGCATTTCACGCATATCGCAATTGTTGTGCCGCACGATTTTTGGTTCCATTTTTTCGTGCGCCTTTCGGTGTTAGGTGTCAACAGTATTTCTACCAAACAGCACCGCGTCCGGTACGATAACCCGCTCCGGCTGAGACTACGGAAATGTTCGCCTCTCAGCACGGTGTGGCGTACGGGCACGTAGGCTTCTAAAAACAAGGCTGTACACGTGTGTCCCTTGACGCATGCAACGGTCTGCTGCTCGTGTAGTCTTTCAAGCTGCACCCTCTATTTTCATTCCTGGCGTAAGCAGATCATCGACGGAGGAGCGAGAGGGCGCCTGCTGCGCTTCGACCCTAGGACAGGGGACCTTCGAACCGTCATGTGCGGGCTCCACTTCCCTAACGGAGTAGAGGTGAGGGAGGGGGATCAAGCATCAGAGTAATTCGTTCATTCAGGGGAGCACGAACATCTTAGGAGAGCGTAGTGCGTGCATGCTCTACCTGTCCGCCATTTGTTTTGCTGGACGCTGTGGCGCCACGACTTAGGTGGTACCTACCGCACGGCAACTCTCGGTCACTTCCTAGGCGGTGGCACTCCCGAGTGCAGCGAACGTGTACAATAGTGAGGGAGGGAGGGATGTCCTTACCGTGGAAGTCTTCCCTCCAGATGCCGCTTTTTGGTGTTGCGTCGACCCCCGGATTTGTTGATCTATCGGTTTGCACCGATTGCTATCTCTCCCCAATCATAGATTGCACCACGTTCACTTCGACCGCGTGCAACAAATCACGGACGTTGCCCCCCATTGGTGCACAAAGAGAGTACCAGGTACTAGGTTGCCTGGGAAAAACTTGGGTTTTCTTCAAGCATCCTTTTCTCTAGGATCTGTGGCCCAAGAACTACAGGAGTCGACCATAACGATATATCCTTCACCGGCTTGACCTGTGACGATGACCATTCTACCTTAAAAAAGTGACGGTGGCACGCTCTAATCCGTCCTACATCTTTGCACTCCCGCTCCCGTTACACTGTCTCTTCGTCGCTGGATATCGACCCGAAGATTGATCCATCCGAGAAGAGGCTGCTGCTGGTGGAGTCGTTGCGTTTCCGCATTCTCGAAATAGACCTACAGAGGCTGTTACCGGAAGAACCCGCACATGGAAACCCATTGGCCGCGGCGTTGACGTTTTGTGGAGAGGATGAGGCCTTGCCGGAGGGAGTGAGGATTTTTACGAGCGCGCTTCCAGGTGTTTTTTTGGGGGGGGGGGTTCGGTGATGGGAGTGCACATGCTGTAATGCATTCGACGCGCCCGCCTGACGGTTGGCACCGTGTACCTTGTACCTGTCTGGAAGTGGCGTAGTCAAAACGCACCCAACACAAGAAAAAACTGTGGAGTGAAAGGATAAGCCCAACGGCGTTACGTGTATACCGTTTTGTCGAACAAGCTGCACGTGTTTTGCGTTTACGTGTCGTGATGGTCAGCTACCTCGCGGAGTGGGGTCCACAGAATATTTAGAATTCATGTTGCTTCCGTAACTCTGAAAAACCCGCTCCAGCGCTTCTCAACCCTTAATGTTGAGATATACCAGGAAGCTGGCGGTGCCCAACAATGACACCTATGTAGTGTATCATGCAACTGTCGAAGCGGGCTATCCTCATCTTGATGTTCTCCCCCACCCACGTTCGTGCTGCCCACCCATGAAACAAATGTGGTCGGAGCAGGGTTCGTGGATGGACTTGCGTTCGACGAGACTCAGGGCGGCTATATTGCCAGGTGAGATATATGTGGAGGTGTGTCCGTGTTCCGCTAGCGCTAAACGTATATTCCCGCTAGCTCGACGGAGCACCCTTCTCCGTGCGTAAGTGCCCTGCCAGGGTTTTTGAAATTCGTTTCAGTGTGAAGGACAGCGCTCCTATCGAAGAGGGCAGGAGATGTATACATTGTACGATTAAGATTGTAGTGAGAAGCATCGCAGAGTACAAGGGGCCCTCGCCACCGCGATAAGAATCTGCACAACATGTCACATGCAAGGTCGGCGTCTTCCTCAAAGAGAACAGCAAAACATTGACGTATTCTTGGGCAATGGCCTCCCTCCCCGCCTTCCACGCTTAACGAACCGTACCAGCGCTGGCGCCAAGATGGCTCAGCCATTCTCGCTCTTGCATCTGGTCCTACAGGTATGAAAACACGCAAACCAAATACGTCATGCGCACCTTGAGTTCGTATGGAGCGCAAAAAATACGTTTCTTGCTTGAGACGGGCATTATATATGATGAGAGATTTGGTCGTTGGCAGTACGCTACAGGTTCAAGATGTTGATAAGAGCCTGGTTGTAACCCCCGCCACCAGAAACATCAAAAGCTCTGCTACGCCGTGGACACGTCGCACGCCGTCCGCTCGCTCTGTATTTTCCCGACGCACGCTCTTTCAGCACCAGCGAGAAATAGCGGTTACTACGTGCAGTAGCTGATCCTGATTTTTTCCTTGTCATCGACAACCAACGAGGCCCTCGTGACCTTTTCCCCAAGTCTTGTGTTTCCTGCTTTCACGTGATCAAAACCGTAGTTTGCCGCTGCAGGCTTCACGGGGAAAACTTTAACCGGTGATTTTGGATGAAATGACGCCACCATACAGACAACTTACGCCACCTTTCCCCCCTGCACCAAAATCGTCGATTGCAGAGACCCGCAGCAATAAGGACAACAATCGGAAAAGCGGTTCCGATCGAGATACTCGAAAAGACTAGCCCGAAGTGAGTTTCTATTCCATAGAAATGTTGCCTGCTTTTCTCGAAGTTTTATGCGCCCCTTGTTTTCATACTTTGTTTTATCGCTTCCTTTCGATGGGTAGTGGCCCGAGAAGGGATCGTTGTTGACCAACGACGCTGGAAGTAATGCAGTTGTGAAACGCTGCGTGAAGCTTTGTGCTCCATGCGATAGATTTCGCTGGTCGCAGATGTCGCCCGCTATCACTAGCACACCGATTATTCGCGCATGCTTGGTGGCAGCCCTGGCGCTCCCACATATTCAAGCCATCTGGCCAAAACTGTGAGGTAGTTATTGGCACCGAGTCCCTCCCCCCCTGGTCTTAAGACTACTGCTATGCATGAAATGAGCACGCCCCCCCCCCCCTCCCCCCCCCCTGATTGGGCGCGATTGGTCCGATGTTTACATGAGGCGCGATTGGTTGAATACTTGAAAACCCTTCTATCAGTTGACTTCACGTCGGCGACAGATGTTAGGCTCCCTTCATTAAAACATATCCTATGGGGTCCGTAATTTGTTGCAAGTTTCCATTGCGGTGTGTGTTAAAGCCAACGACCCATGGGTACCCCTCACATCAATTTTCCGGACAAATGTAGCTCAACGGGGTATGAGACGTCCTCGAGCGCGAAGACTGTTTAAGATGCACGCTGCGGTAGAGGTGCACCTTTTTTTTTTCTCGGGCTCCTCACTTCAGGAAGCTCTGTATACCTCACCCAGAGAAACTGATTTCGAGAAAATTAAACGTGCTCCCCGATAAACAATCCCATGGCCTGGGAACACAACCAAACACATTTCCAACAAAAATAATGAAAGTTCCGACGACGATTGAGAGTTAAGAAGCGCCGTCCTTCAGAAAACGTTTCAGCCAAAAAGTGCCACCTCTATCGAAGCACGCGTCTTAACCACCCCTTCGTGACTTCAGAGCAGGAAACGTCCACAAAAAGTGGCGATTACAGCGTGGGCCGCACGAAGCAGAGACAAGCGCTACGATAGAGGTAGCACTTTTCGGCTGAAACGTTTTCTGGATGACGGGGCTCCTTGACCCAAAATTGACGGAAGTTCATTCTTTTTTTTGCAATAGCTTTCGTTGTGTGTCTTAGGCCATGGGGTTGTTCATCGGGGTAGAATTTTTTTTTTTTCCCTCCAAATCAGTTTCTGGGTGAGGTTTAGAGCTCTTCATGTGAGGAGCCTCAGAAATTAACTACAATAGTAGTGCACCTCTACCGCAGCATGTGTCCAGACCGGGTTACCAGGGGAGGGGATGTGTCTGAACTGCGAGGTAAGGAGCTGCAGGACACACGCGCAGCATGGCGGTACTCGTGCTGTTGCATGCTCTCTTACTATTAATAGACGCGCAGTAAAACCGCAGTCGCTTGTTGTTGTTTTCGGCGCAACACATGCATCCCAAACGGGTTCGCGCGACCGGCATGGCTCCGAGTCGATTATGCGACTTGGACCATCTTCGAAAAAGCGGCTGATCGCAGACAAAAACTACTCACTGCAGCTTCATTGTGAAACCGTTTTAAGACGGCCGGGGTTAGCGTGAATAGTAAATGGGTTAGGGTTAGGGCTGACGTTGAGCTTTGGAGTCAGGCCCCTTTCAAACCATGTCTTCGAAGCTAGGATTGGGTTTTTACAGAGAAGCAACTCGACACAGCGCCGTCGAGCGCTGATGAGGAAACCCGACAAATCCAAAATGGAAGATGGAGATGATCCAGACCCGTTTTTCGTTCAAGTCGATCAACTAGCGGGTGATCTCGAAAGCATGGGTGAGCCCGTCACAAAACATCAAGTGATGGATATAATTCTATCAGGTATGACGATGAACAATCCCATGGCCTAGGTATACAAAAAATCATTTTGCAAAACAAGAATGACATTCCGACGATTTTGGGTTAAGGAGCGCTGTCAATTCAGAAAATAATTTTGCCAAAAAATGCTGCCCCTATCGTAGCACAAATCATTAAAAAAAACAGCAAATCTCCAAAAAGAGCTTACGCAAGTCCCACACTACCCGGATGGACGACCGTCCGGGTGGCTATCTCCACCGTACCTGATTCCCAGGGATCAAGTCGCGTCGACATACTTACGCATCCGTATACCACGGCAGCTTGCGCTGCGGTAGTAATGACGGTAACCGTCGGTAGGGACAGTTCGCGCTGCCGTTGCCACGGGAACTGAAGGATACGCCAGCTAACGCTGGATTGCGAATGCATTTGAGTTAAATTGACACACGACACCTATGAAAATACGTGTATGAAAAAATACGTGGAGGTGTGGTGAGCTTAAGCTTTATTTTTCCCCATTCGCCGGAGGATAAAAAAGAAAGAAAAACAAAAAGTGAGCTTGTTTCGACGGTTTTTGCCTCTGAAGGCCCAGAGGGCTCCATTAGTGTCCATAGTAATCAGGACCCACGATATACACAAAAACCTATATATTCCACTCTTTTTACTAACAATATTTGGTTCTGAATACTACGTTCCCCCGTAATAATTGTATCGAGAAAAAAAAAAGACGTCAAACGCAGATCGAAAACAACTGCCTTCACAAAAACCTTCCCAAGAAAAAAAACAGGTTCAACGCCGTATGATATTCAACGAAAACCTTCCCAAAAGCAGCACACCAACTTTACTTGTTATGATACTGACTGTATTCAACAAAAACCTTCCACACCTCGGACAGATCACGATCTAGATCACGATCTACAAAATCTACAGTAGATCCTCTATCTGCCGTTGTGAGATGTTGTGCAGGATCTGTACATACAGAGCACAGATCCAACGAAGGAAGCACGTGCCAAATCATGCAAATCGTGCGGCTCCCACCCGGCAACATGATACGACCACATCGATCTTCCCCGAAAGATCTAGATCGTCAAGTGGGGATCGGTGGTCTGTCCGACGGGTGAAAAGTTCCCAACAAGGTAATCAGTTTTTAACATACAGTAGTGAAAACCTTCCCAAAAGCAGGTCATTCAACAGAACCATCCCCCCAAAACAGGGGAGAAAGCCTTATCATATGCAACAAAAACCCTCCCATGGAAAAAAAATAGTACTGGTATCTCACAAGGAAAGGTAGAGGGGAGGTCAACAATGCCTGCACAAGAGACATAAAGTCCAGGTTCAACAGAACCGTCCCCAAAACCAGGGGAGAAAGCCTGATCATACGCAACAAAAACCTTCCCACGCCAAAAAAAACATGATCCCACAAGGTCAACATTCCCTGTACAAGAGACAAAAAGTCCAAACAATGGGAAAATCAAAGGAAAACACACACACACACGTTTTTTCTCACCTAACATACTCCCTAAAAGAGTGCAAAAGCAAGAGAAAACGCTCGACCGCAAATTATCGTGTCTACTCGGGCCTATCTTGTGACCACACGGAAGAATAGATCATGGCGACAAGAGTAATGTGTTTAGCTACAACAGCTGTTCGATGGCAGGGACTATTAGCTCCTTCCAAACAAACGACAGCAACAGCAACAACATCAGCACCAACATCGACAACAACAGCAACGAAAACACGGAATACGTAAGCCAGTAATGCTGCAGGAGGATCCGCGGCAGAATACATACGCCTTTGAAATTCCGCCACAGACACCCGTGGCACAATACGACATGTGTGTGTGCTGACGTGCTGGCACAATCCACATACTGCTTGGTTGCGCATCGCACATATCCCTATCTCGCTAATGTGGTTTTGGATATTCTAAGGAGCACAACTTCTCACCACGATTCTTCGCTTCTACTCTTACACTTGCTCACCTACCCTCCCATCCATCCACCCATCCACCCACCCACTATCCCCGTCCCTTGCAACAAGCCCACAGATTTTGCACGAAGACGGCGCTTACCCCCCATCGTTCCCCCTCTACTCTGTTGCAAGTTCGCGTCTATTCCCCTTTTGTCCCTCCTCCCCACTCTCTGGTCTTAGTTCGGGGGGGGGGGGGGGGGGGGGGGGGGGGGGGGGGGGGGGGGGGGGGGGGGGGGGGGGGGGGGGGGGGGGGGG
>JAYJMJ010000166.1:7810282-7841117 GCA_036873875.1 Laminaria ephemera | reverse complement strand
TCACGCAGGGTTTCAGCATGGGGGTGGGCTAGCGCAACGTGAAGATCGTTGATGTCAATGCGTCGTTGCTTGCCCGGAGCCAATACTGCTTTAGCGATGGGGGGGTCGGTTAACCTAGTGGCAAAGCAGTGTGAGCCAGACTCTCTGCGCACAAAGGCCACACTCCCACCGAGCATGTGAACCCCCTCATTGTCCATGGTCAGAGCATTTTGGCGTCATGGCGTGCAGTGAGAACAAATTGAACCGGACTCCGGGTACGTAAGCCACGTCCACTAGTCTCACGTGCGTGTCACCTCGAGGGCAGTGCATAGGCAAAGACAACTTTCCAAAAAACTCAATCTCCATTATCGACATGTCACCTATCACCAACCTCTCCTTGCCTACCGGTGGGGGGGTGCAATCAAACATCCCAGTGGAGTCCTCGGTGACATGGTACGAAGCACCAGAGTCAGCGACCCACTCATCACTACCACAACCCCTATTAATAGTAGGGTCAAGACCAGGTTGCAGGCATTTCTGCCTGGGTAAGTGGTCTGGGCGGTCAGAACGTGGGGGTCATCAACTGACGTGCTACTGGTGAGCCGGGGCGTAACTAATAGCCCCATAGAGTTCATAGTATGCTTCGGCATCGTAGTATGGAGGGGGGGGTTGAAGTGAGGCAGCATGTGCGCCAAAATAGGCTGAGCCATACGAGCTACCAGGCGAGGAATTTATGGCAATGTGTGCATGAGCACGTGGGTCAGCAGTGCAATGCGCAGCAAAATGCCCAGGTTGGTGGCACTTGAAGCACAAACGGGGGTCCGACGGTGTATCGTTACGTGGCCGGCCCCTTCCAGCCGGCGGTGGGGGTCTCGGGGGTAATGCACCAGGCGGAGGCTGAACTGGAATATACCCCATTGGGGGTAGATTACCAGCGTTTCCGAATGGTGTTGGCCCCGATTCTTCCGAATGTCACTGACCATGCACTGGATCCAAACGGTACGATGGACCAACTACACCAGTACCACCCCTCTGGTACTGCTGCTGTTGCTGCTGCTGCTGTTGTGGCTGCTTCTGCTGCCGTTTCTGCTTGTTCTTACCCTGTCTCTGTTTCCACTTCCCTCCACCCCCTACGGCGAAGATTGAGCGCCGCCGGCGTAGAGGGCGTGTGGATCTGCCCCCTCCTTCTGTCCTTTCCCTTTTTCTACGACCTTTTTGTCCGACATATAGGCGTTTCGAACCATTTCTTCGATGCCAGTACGAGTCGGACCAGGGCGAGCCAAGAGGATTTTCTTTTCAACGCTGTAAAACGTCGACAGATTCTGAACGATGTGCACATTAACTTCGTCCTCATCCTTCCTACCTCCCAGCATGGTCAGTTTCAGTACTGCTCTATCAATTCGGCTCAGGTATTCGGCCGGATCTTCGCCGTCTATCATCGAAACCGCATCAAACTCCTGGGATACCCTGCGTTTTTCCATTATCGATTTAGAGGAGTAAAAGTCAGTCATGATTCCCCACGCTCCACTCGGAGAGTTCGTTCCTAGCATCCTAGTCAGACGCGGTGGCGTATCCACCGCTTCGAAAAATAAATCCTAAGCCATCCTAGCACACCTAATCGCTGATTCAGAGTGCCTCCGCCGCAAGTCCTCGTATGCGAGGGAGTCGTCACCTACCAACACGGGGTTCGGTGTCTCTCTAAGAGCGTCTCTACACCCTTTGTTACCCACGAGCGACGAAAATCTCGTTCGCCAAAGGGGCCAATCATCTCCCTCACTACTGAACTTGGGCGGGCGGGTACTACCTATGTACATGCCTGCTGGATGGACCATCGACCCATGCATAACAGGAGTTGCTCCACTTGACGGGCGTTCCTCGACCCTCGAAGCGGCTCCTTCACACTGAGCCATCCTCCTCTGCATGTCATCCAGCTGCTCCCGAAGCGCAGCTGCAGACTCGCTGCCAGCTGCCGATCCACCCCGTGCTCCAACCTCTTCGTCCTGACTATCCTGAATAGTTGAGGTCGGTATAACCAGATCTCTCCCTTCTCTGGAAGTGTCCCTTTCGAACAGCGCCTAAAGCTCCAATCAGGCCCAATGTACGACGACATATCGCAAAAAAGAAGTCCGGGGTTCAAATCCCGCCAAGGTCATATTTCCCCTTTTCTTGGAGAAAGGGGAAATAAGTGGAGAGGACTACAATAAAATAATATTCGCCCAGAGGGTCGGAAGTGGAGTGAACCACCATAAAAGAACGCTCGACCAGAGGGTAGTAAGTGGAGTGAACCACTATAAGATGGAACTCACGACGAGAAAAGGACCATATAAAGAATAAACCAGACTTTGATTAGGGGCTTGATCAATCCCGGAGAATGTTATCGGTGGGAGGGCGAATTGAGTCCAAAGGTACTTCTTTTGTACGATATATCGTGTTTCCTAATATAGAGGAGTCTTAATAGGTTTACCCGCTGGCGGACAGTAGCTGGGTGGAGGGGTCGGTTGCCGACAGAGCAGAAGAGGTATTAGCCGCGCTCCTCGAGCGTCCACGTAGCCATCATCCAAATATAGAGGACATGTACCTGGTATATACTATTGGCCTCGGTCACAGCGTAGAGTGCTCTAAGGAGAAAGGAAAGGGAAAGTAAATTGAAAGTCACCAGGCAAAACCATCCACGGGAAAAGTCGCAGAACCCGGGGATATTCCGCTATGAATCTCCCACAACAATATAGCCAATCTACCGACGCGTGCTACGATAGAGGTAGCACTTTTCGTTTTTTTTGTTTCTGAATGACGGGGCTCCTTAACCCAAAATCGTCGAAATGTCATTCATTTTTTGCAATATTATTTTTTTGTATACCTAGGCCATAGGGTTATTCATCAGGGTGCACTTTCGTTCTTCTCAAAATCAGTTTTTAGGTGAGTTTTAGAGCTCCTCAGGTGAGGAGGCCGAGAAATAAAATGGTGCACCTCTATCGTAGCATGTGTCTACCATAGGAACTCCCTACTATCATCAACCATTGTCATATCCGTACCAGGCACCAAAGTACAATCAACAGGACAGCACGCACACACACAGAATAAGCACGGTTCGCAGCTGTCGCAAAAATAAGACTTGAACTCCGGCTGCTGTGGTATGAGGGCTGCCACGTTAAACGGTTGGGGTGCGTGGTGTGTATGACACACAGTAGCAGCGAATAAGCCAGCAAAATAAAGAAAGAGAAGCTTAAATGGCGCACCTCTGTCTTTGAAACTGCTGTGTTCCTGGTTTCTACTGATGAGCTCAAGCCTTGAAAACATGTATGTGCAGATGAGCTACTATCGTCTTCATCACTGAGGATATGATACATCACGTAATCAGATGGTAGGATGTATCGCGCCGTGATATTTGCTGGGTGAGGCCCTACTGACCTGCACATTATATAAATTAGATACCTGGTATACTCAATACTCAGTACCACATGATGTATCATCTTGTATGGATATCACACCATATAACAGGTCATAACAGGCATATCGTATCACATGCATCATGGAAGGATATACGATATGATATATCATAATGTATGCCTGGTACCCTGGTACCTAGTAGATCGTATCGCATCATTGCTCTTTCTTAGTATATCACAAGAGCGGCGGGCGGGCGAGCGAGCGACCGAGCGACGGCGCGAGCGACGACGGCGGCCCAAGGCCGCCCAACTACCAACCGAGCGACGTTTTCCCATTTATGCCTGGTATGCTACTGAAACAGTCCACTTATGCTACGTTTATGCAGAAAACCCCCACTTATGCCACATTATGCTCTCTTGAAGGTCCAAAGATGCTGGAAGAATTGCGAAGATAACGGATATAAGCCTAGACACGATCAGCACAGCAGCAGCACAGTAGCAGCACACACAGCACGCAACGACAAACATTAAGCTACGTAGTGTCCTCATGTCCTCGAATTAGCGGACAGTTTGATATTTGGGACTGGATTGGTCTGATTTGCATGCGGGCAATAAGATAAATGCATAAATACATCATGTACTGATACGAAGTAGAACATCATATGTATGATATATATAACAAACGGAAACACATAACGTCACTGGGAATGCTGGAGGTTCTGCGAGTACTGGTAGTATTTCAGGGTTCGATACTGCGAGTACTGCGATAACTCGCAGGACTTTGGGGTTCTGTGCTCTGGACACTGCCGCCTATTTCGGGGTTCGATGCTGCGGATATTTTGGGGTTCTGTATTTCGGATACTGCTAGAACTGGCAATATCTCGGCCGGTAGTAGTAATGCTGTAGTACTCACAATACAGGCTTAACTACTCTCAAATACCCCTAGAATATATTCAGAGCATGAAGTAAACAACATGTGCATGCATGAGGGAACCACACATTGTGAAGATGCCGAACAATTGCAACGTCTAGGACGCCAGCCAGGACTGATGGGGTTCCGCTTGTTGGGCAGGCTGGCAGGTATTTCAGGTGACATGAACGACGAGGATCAAGAGAGGATCTGGCAGGAATTCGTCACGGAAATTGAGAGCGACCAGTCACGTTGGCGGGGCATTCTGCCGCCGGTACTGGGCGAGACGGGTCTTCCGAATCCCAGGACGTGGCGAGCGGATCTGCGCAAGGTGGGATCCATGACCGGCCTACGGAGACGGGGGTACAATGACGATGAGGCATACATTAAGGCGTTCGTGCCGGCAGTGATCCCTGCGCCATTGCCTCGTTCGGTACCTCCACTCCCGACCCCTTACGTCGAGTGTGAGCGCGTGGAAGATGTCGTTTCTCGTCTAGTCGGCCACGATTCTGAGCAAAGGCACAGGTTGGCTATCGCTGGAATGCCTGGCTCGGGCAAGACTACGATCGCGTCGACAGCTCTACGTAACAGGCGTCTGAGAAGCCGATTCAAGGATGGTGTACTTTGGCTCGGCGCGCGCGATTTCTCTGCGGACGAACGAGTACAGGAGACAGGGTTTCTCGCCAACCTCAAGGCGATGGCGAAAGATTTTCGCGATCTCGTTTTGCGGCGGAAGATTCGACAGGGCAAGAAAGAAGACCCATCGCCAAGCGAGTTTCGAGACAAGGAGGACGCGGTCGTCTATTTCAGTTCATGGCAGAGAAAATACAACCTGGAGTGTCTCGTGGTTGTGGACAGCGTTTGGTCCAAGGTAACAGTTACGGTCATTTTTTTGTTGGGTTATTCCGCATGCGGCAGCAGGATTGCTCGTCCCGTGAGCGCGAAGACCCAAACGCTTTGCTCACCAGACGAACGCGGTTGTCATTTACGGTTGTTTATCAGCGTCGCGTGTTGACCTCTGTGTCGTTTCTCGCAGGATGTGCTGGAAACGCTGCATCGCACGGGGTTTCACGTCCTCGCTACTACACGTACTACGTCAGTCGTCCCTAGTGGGTGGCATGTGATTGGGCATGACCGCGTTTCGAGCGTCGAAGCCCTGCAATTTCTTCAGGCGTACAGCAGAGCGCCATACAAGATCCCGCACACGGAGGCCATGCAGGTGATGCCGTTGTATTGACTATCTCAGTTCGTCAGTGAGATGGCCACGTTGTTTGCTGGACCTTTTAACCTAGCAACTGGAATATATGGGCTTTTGTTTAACAGGTCGCGTCAGGTTGTGGACTGCTTCCTCTGGCCCTTCGCCTGATGGGGTCCCTTGATGATGTGCGGGCGGACCCGACCTCTCCTGGAACCTGGAGGGCGGCATACGAAAGCCTACACAATAACATGGGGGGAGGCTCCGTTGTGGACGCGGCTCTAGATGTCAGCTTTGGCTCGCTGGGGCTGGAACAGCGGGAGAGGTTCTTGACCCTAGCAGTCCTGGCACAAGGCTCGCCTGCCTCCGTAAGCATGCTGAAGCACCAGTGGCAGAACAAGGTGCGAACAATTGCGCAAGCATTTTCCACCAGACATTGCTAAATCGTTGAGGTTACGTGTCGTGCGGATGTGTGGTGTACCTTGTTTGTCACCACCCCTACGATGCGACAGGTCCACCACCTGCAGAGAGGCATACCGTATGTGACATTGTATAACACACCCCCTGGAACGAGTTTCAGAGCAGATTTAGTCCACAACCAGGGGAGCACAAACACCGACAATGGAATTCTTCGGAAGGTCTCGTCAACGTATGTCCATAAAACTAGTTGCTCGGCTTTTTCAATCTACATGTCGTCGAGAAAGTCGGTATTCAAATTCGTCCGAGGGTGTGTGTATTACATTGTCATCTACAGGTAGCAAGCACAAGTGGATACTCATATGAAGGTCTTGATTTACGTGCTAATCTAGTGCCGCCGCTCTTCCCTCTGTTGTCACGTCCCGTTACACGCACAGGATCCGCTGGACACGAAAGTGTACGCTCAGATTCTCGTAGACCGTTCCCTGCTGCAGGCCGTTGATGCCGAATTCCTAGTCCACGATGTGATGCTGGCCTACATCAAGTCCAAGATGTGTACCGAGGCAAACAAACCAAGGCTGGAAGAAGCTGTTGGACGTCAGGCAGAGTACCTGAGCCACTTCTCCGTCTTTAGGGCCTACTATGATGGAGTAGACGAAGAGCATCTGTTCTCCTTCCTTGCCTTGTGGCGTTCTGTAGAAGCGCTGTCTGGCAATAGCCAACTGGCGGTTGACTCTCTCAGCAACCGTTTGGAGCAGTTGGAGCAGGGATCGGCGACTATACGGTCGGTTAGATTGTTCTCCGATGTTGGAAAGGTGTTCGATCTCCAGGTGACCCTGTCGCTATCGCTCGAAACATTGCTCGTCTGTATGTTGCCTTGGGATGCTTTGTCTACAGACGGCGTTGCCCTGTGCCGTCGCAATGTTGCTCAGTAGGCTTAGGCAGGCGAGTTTGGACATCGAAGTAGAAGCAAAGTCCACACCCGGACTACAGTACGAGCTGTGTGAAGCACTGTGTCTTTGCGCTCAACAACAACTAGAGCCGGCCATCGGTACGGAAACATGTGTGTCAAGGCAGGGTTATGTTGTCCATTCTTGGTGTGTACATTCCCATCTTCACCGCCGGTGGTGCTCACGCAGGGCAACTACAAGGAGGCTGAGGCGCTGTATCGGAAAGCGGTGGAGATTGTCGAGGAGTCCGTCGTCCCAGATGCCGTAACAGCTCTTGACAGCAGCACGGGGTCGGCCAGAGAACAGGTGAAAATAAAGACAAAGTATTTCCCACAATGGGATGCTACTTGCCAGGACTCTTCACGGGTAGAGTCACTTCCCGCGGGTTGGGGCGGGTCCCGGTGATCCAACCTGACCTGTGAGACTTGAAACATTCCTGACTCGATCCGACTCACCTCGTGAGATTTCGAACCCATGTCGACCCGACCGTACTCGACCCGCGAGAGTTTGAAAACCTCCGGGCCCGATCTGCGGATCGGGTCATGACCTGTGAAAAGCTTTGCTACGTTTCACGCGAGGCGATTATGCGGACCCGAACCCACTCTTTAATTACGAGCGAGCAGCACTGCAGAGGACCGTGAGCCTGGACCACTCCGACCTATCGTACTGTGCCTATCAGGCTCGAGGATACGTGGTTGATACAGCAGATTAGATAACTAGCATAGGACGTTCCGTGTGAGGAAGAATTATTCATACTGTGGTAGCAGGGCGCGACATACAACACTGCTGGTGCCGTGTGGTTCGTTGTCCAGGGCAAGGCTGACGAGATTGTGGAGCAGCAAGAACTCCCAGTCGAGGAGAAAGTGGTCGCAAGATATCCTCCGCAGATGGCTGCATCACTGAACAACCTCGCGGAATTCCTGTCGCAGCGGGTGAGGGCTACTATTAATACTAGAACCGTGCCGTAGTGTAGGATGTTTCTTGTGGCAAGCGGATTAATGTATCATACAACATTGGCGTAGATTCAAGGGCCGGCTGCAGGTGGCCTCTTACAGAAGCTACCGCCACTAGCGTGTTGAGAATAGCCTCTCGTCTATGCCCTTTCGCTGTTTGCAGACGGGGGGGGTGGAGCGCAGCGCTACGGTAGGACCATACGAACCAACACCACGAATTTGAATATGCCTGCTGTCTGAGGCCAAGCCTGCCCAAGGTTGTTCCATATTCGTCCATTGCTTGCCTTGCCTGGGTTTCGTGTACTATTAGTGATGATTGCGGTCTGTACACTTCTTCGGACCATGGCTGACCGCAAGGTAAGCGGCTCTGATGACCGATGTGTGCCGCAACTGGTCCACACTATCTTGTTGAGCGTGCTTCGCGCCTCCTTCGGTACAGCCCTTATTTTCCCCCGACTACTTTTTACGCGCTCAGGGGAGGTTCGAAGAGGCCGGGAAGCTCTATCGCAAATCTATGGCTATCTCGGAGGCGACAGACGGTCCAGAAAGCGCTAACCTGGCCACCACCCTCAACAATGTCGGAGCGCTGTTGATGCTCGAGGTGAATGACGTGTTTTTCAAAGGGACATAGAGTCGGCGGAGAAAGTCGAGCCTACGGTAATCACGCCAGTTTCACGCCAGTCCTGTCGTTGCCCGTGAATTCCTGTTCAGCAGCCCAGGCAATGTCGTTAAGCCTTTGGCTACTGCATCAATGTTCCTACACTGATTCCGAGAGGTTTGTCCCCGAAACGTGGGGGAAGTTCTACATGCAGGTGCAAAACCATATTCTGAGGGAAGTTTGCGTTGCTTCCCTGGCTAAAGTTGCAGTCCGCAATGTCTCACCCCATCTCAGGGCAAGTACGATGAAGCCACTCGGATGCTCAAACGATCCCTGGCCATTCGGGAGAAGGGACTGGGTCTGGACCACCCGGATATGGCTCAAACTTTGAACAACACGGCGATGTTGTTGAAAAAGCAGGTAGGAGTCATGCCGGCTTTTCGCGCCAAATGTCTCTCGCCTGACAAACCCGATACGTTGTTGACGCGTGGTTTACGTAGGTTTTGCCGTCGAACCGCAGTTGCTTCTTGACGCGGTCGGCATTGCTAGTGCTGGACGCTGGAGACTGCCTCAGTTCTTGTGTGAAAGGTTGCCTCCACTTGTTGGGCGTTCCGGCTCGCCCTTGAAGTAGCTGTTTTGACGATGCCATGCCATATCTTTCACGCACGCGGGCGATCCCCTTCCGTCCTGGAGCCTGCGCTCGGCAGATATACCCCAAGAATGGCTAGGTTCCTCAGCAGTAGGCGCGGAAAGTTCGGGCTGGTCTTGAACGCACAGCGCCCACACTCACGAGGTCCTTTGTATCCATGTTCCACGCCTGGCTATTTGCTATAGGGGATGTACGAAAAAGCGGAGCCGTTGTTCGGACGAGCCCAGGCCATTCTCGAGAACGTGCTTGGCACTGATCACCCGAATGTGGGCGCATCGCTGGTCAACAGGGCACTGATGCTCGAGGTGCAGGTGAGCGACACGCTAGTCGCTTCCTGTGACCTGGCAAGGCAAACGAATCCGGTCGTGAGTGCTTCACGGTCTCCTTTCTGTGAGGAAGGTGTCCAGCTGGGCGTTAATGTGCTACAGTTGGAATAATAGATTTGCAATTTGGCGCGGTCGCTGGGACTATGACATCAATTGCAGCTGGATCGTTGTTTCAACATGCTGCCGTTTCTTACAACAGGCTTAACGTGAAGTCTGAGTGGTGTGTTGCGGCAGTGATTGACTAAATTCAAACGGCTAAGGGGCTCAACAACAGGGCGTTGCATTTGCGTTTATACTTTCCTCGCCCCACGCCGGTGCACGATGTCCGTCTGCGCACACAGGGAAAGTATGACGAGGCAGCGCCTTTATGCCAACGGGCTCTGGCTATTTTTGAGAAGGCACTTGGTCAGGACCACCCGAACGTGGGAATAGTGCTTGACGCCTGGGTGGCAGTGTTGCAAAACCAGGTGAACCGCACATATGGTTGAGGATGGTGGAAAAATCTTGATGGAAATGGTGCCCATGCTGTAAAATTGCACTCCCAACACGAGCTCTTCCGCCTGAGATAGAATATACCATACTCCGACAAACGGGCTGACCGGTGTACGGTCCTGGCCTACGCACACGTGGCACCAGGTGCTGCAGCACCTTTAGACAACGCACATGCAGGTGGGACGAGAATTCATAATCACGCGCTACAGTCTGCACCGCAGATGGCAAAAAAAGAGGGGGGTGCTGTCAGTGTATCCGCCCGTAGAGGATGAAAATATAGCGCACCAGGGGTACCAAAGAGCTCATCGGTTGCGCACAAAACGGAAACGGCAGTTGACACAAGGGGGTACACCCCCGAGAAATATTGAAACGAAGAGGGGCACTACTGTTCGCAGACACGGTAATCGTCAACATCAATCCAAAGGCCCAGCACGAAGTGTGCGTTTCCATCCTACGCTATTATTCGTATGCTCACCACCATTCCTTCCGAATAGCCAGACGGCATACGTGTCGACGATAGTCTAGGTACTCCGGCCGCAACGCGCAGCAGTAGAGCATACACATACAATATGATACAAGCATGGGTACCGCACACTGCTGATTGGGAACTCGACGTTGGGCTCTTAGTATTTCGGATACATGTGTTTTGTCCCGGATGCGAATTACCCGTATACCGATACACCCGTACATTCTATAGTCTGGTAAACGTCTTGTCGCACATCCTGCACATTTCATACGGCGCACGATGTAATGTCATCATCGTATACAGTAGTCACGGGATGAATTCAGACCGTGGGGTGTGGTGTGCCGTATGCTGATTACGTTTGAGTGGGTTTGAGGCGTTGGTCTGTTTAACATGGGACTTTGTCGTTTCCGCGGGCCACAATAACCGCGAGCGAAGCATGTATTCTGCAGGTAATCGTTTTGAGCCGGCCGGGTGTCCACCAAACTGCAACGATACAACAAAGGATATATAATGACAACAAAGGGGGACATCCCAAACGTAGTAGAAGCGACGGGGTATGCCCCCGTGTACGCACGTCAGAAAGGGGTACATGCTCACACCCCGCTTTTGATTATTCTCGTTGACCCGTTATACACTCACGAAACAACAACAATCGCTGGACGGTTGGAAGGGATCATGGGAGTGCGTCCAACGCTCAATATTCTTATTTCGAGTCGATTAGGCGTAGCATGGGGAAGCCCCCGTCGGCGATAAGCAGTTTCCCCTATTACGACAATGCCACAGAAGGGTGTTTGCCTTTTTGTCTATAGCTCAAGAAACGTTGACACAGGCGAGGTTCGGGCTTGGTGGCCCGTTCGCCGGGCTGCCATTACCCACTAATGGTGCAATGGCGCATCGACCACGGGCGAATCCAAACCCACTCCCGATCGCGCAAGGCGGTCCGCGCGTGTCGTCCATGTGTGCAGCTAACGGACAGTTCGAGATAGGCACCCTGGTGGCTTTATCTTAACGACAGTAATACTTGGCATCAAGGTTCCCACGTTGTCGGTATAACGCACCGATGCGTTCCACCAACTAGACATAACAGTCCGCAGTCAGTCTACGTTATCACTTTGATACAACGTGCAGAAGAAGACACCACCTTGCAGGCGGTACCCCGGTCCGGAGTTTAGGGGGTGCATGTTCAATAGGTATGACGGCAGGCACACTTTGTCCTTGCCCGTTTGTCATGATTCGTGCGTACAGGGTAGGCATGAAGAGGCCAAGCGGTTGTCCGAACGTGCGTGGGCCATCCAGAGCAATGTTCTGGATACGGAGCACCCCGATACGATCTCGAATCTCAGCAGGCGGGCGGCGTTGCTTACGCAGAAGGTGCGAGCAAAACAAGTATTCTCGAAAGTGGGGTTGGCTCGGTGGGGCTATCAATCGAACGGTAAAACATAAATAGTTCGTCGCAGATGTGGGAGTTTCTATGACGGAGATGGTTGGAGTGATCTTCCTTGTATTCCAGGGTATTTCGTGAGGCAAGCACCAGTGACACGGCATTCGTTGCTATCGTATTCGCTTTGATCTGTCGCGCGGTCGACGTGTGTCACCTCACGGCACCAATTTCTCATACGTATGATTGCCGGCACACCACCACGCTCGTTGACCGGGAACATACTTCGTACACGTTAAAATATTCGCGCATCTCCGATCTTCCCTCTGTTGCTCAGAGGTCACGCGGCCTTCACTCGTTGGGGGCGTGTCGACGAAATATGTGATGTGTTGGTTCGTTGTTCCTTAGTGTGCCCCTTGCTGTTGTGCTGTTATGGAAAGAGTTGGCTAGTGAGGACCAAGAAACAGAACACGTGGGAGGGTGGGGCTTGCTCGCAACTTTCTGCTCTGTCCTCCACGACTCCCACTAGGACCGGTCCTCATTGCGATCCTTGTGGCTGTAATGCATTCTAAATCAACAAACGGTCTAGACGTACGTCCAAACGTACGTTATGAATCGACTTTCGACTCCACAAGGTATTCTAGACTGTGTTCTGGTTCCCCTCTCGGATTCACGGTTTCCTAGTTGCGTCAAAAGTTGACTAAAACACGGTTGGAATCACGAGAGTCGATAGTCGCAAGCGTGATAATCGAGATCGCCCCTTTTTCGGAAGGTCCCCCAAACGGTCGAGATCGACTTGTTTCTGCCGATGTTTCAAAGCATCGATCGCCATCGATTGCTGAGGCGATCTCCAACACTGGCGGGCATTGTGCTAGAATGTGCCGGCTGACAATATGATAGTCCCCCGGATTGTTCCGCCGCATTTCTACAGTGGCGTCCGGGGAACACGGGCATGGTCTAAGCATGATGAATATTCTGCCTTATGTGATGACAGAGCCCATACCGACGCTTCTGTTTCGACCTATTTGTCTTTCTAACTACGTGTCGTTGATTATCGTCGTGCCAGTGGGGCTTCCCTGTATGCTGCAATCGATCGTTCGCCATACCCGCCGGACTAAGTTAACTTGAAGGAAGCCTGACGTGAAGCCCTTCACCCCTCGCACACCCAAATTAGGGCAAGCACGGCGAGGCCGCCCCCTTGTACCAGCGGGCACTGGAGACTGCCGAGGCGTTATACGGGCCCGACCACCTGGAAACAGCCAGCGTTCTCAGTAATCAATCGGTGTCATTTTGCAACCAGGTGAGAGCCGTGGGAAAGAGCCAATTTCCCGAAAAGGGCAGACGGCAGAATCGGTTGTAACCGGTGCTTTTCGCGACAAAAGCGGCTACGCTTAAGCTGGACGTAGAAAATGGGCTCCAGCACGCGGAAGTAACATCAACCCTGGTAGGGGTTTTTCCCGCACGCATCCCTCTACCTCCTTCTACCTAGTATAGCGAGCTCGTTCTTCTCTTGCTTTCGCCGCCACAAGTTTGTCATCAATTATACGGATACCCGATCAACCAATTACGTCAGCATAAAAACCGGTTAAGCACCGCCTGGCGAAACGTGCTGGCAGTCAACCGTTTCTATGTACTAAGCAGTACCCGTACTAGTCTCATTTGTTAACCGTCGACGACCCCATATCCGTTTGAGTCATGCCTTCCGACGGCTGGCCGAGAAATGACCGAGTTGGTCTAGGGGGCCGTCGGCAGCCATGGTTGGTGTTCGGGAGCCAGACGTTTCGCGCAGATCTGGGCGACTGCTGTGGCGACGAAAGGAAGAGAAAGCAGAGCTTGTTTTGATTGGCTGTGTTTGGTAGACAGGGAGGTGCTGAGAAGCGTGTGGGAAAAACTAAGCGGGGTTGTTTTTGTCTCGTTCGGCTTGCTTGAGCCCGTTTGCTGTGTGCAGTGTTCTCAGAACCGCTTTTATGGCGAAAAGCACCGAATACAGCCGTTTATGTCGTTTGCCCTTTCCAACAGCACGGGGCGCCCGCCCTCCGCTCCAACGTTCTTGCAGGTTTTGGTGCATACCGTGGGGTCCGTTCAGGATTATTTGCCCGATCTGTTTGCGGCCAGTAACTTTCTAAAAAGCAAGATAAGACTACCACAGTCACCAACTCTAAAATCAAGTAGGTTACAGCTCGTCAAAGGCCAAATCAGCTAATTTTCACAAAATCACGAATATCTCGCGAAGTTCCGTTTTAATTTAAAAAGTAAAAAGGTAAGGTTTGCGCAGCGCCGAAAGGAATCGTGTGGCGATCTTTGTTTTCATATCTGTTGGGTGTATATTTTTCCCAAAAAAATCACTACGTACTCGGGTCATTTTTCTGCCTCTTTCTTCGTCAGTTTTTGTCTTCTACAAAATTCAAAGAAAAAAGGTCTGGGGAATTACAAGAGTTGCCGAAATCCGTGTCTACATGGTCTTGCGAAAAGTACACTTCCCGCCCCATTGAAAGATCATTATTTCAGTTTATTTTTCAAATGAGACAAAGGAAATTCCCCAGATTTCCCAGATGTGTATCTTGCAAGGAGCACCTGCGCCGAAGAACGAGCGTTTTATGAGTTTTTTTTTTAATTTCGAACGGATATCACTGCATGGAGAAACGTGTACCTTAGTGCCGGGGAAAAGGTTCGAAAGACAAATCTGCACGGACGCTGCAATATTGCGTGCTAGCACTTGGACCATTCCTACAATGCTCTGGGTTGGCGTTGTGGTTTTCACCCTCACTCGTCTCGTCGTTTTTGCTCCTGATCATTTAGCTCTTGCGGACGTCTGGTCGACCGTCGAGGCCTGCATGTGAAGAGAATCAAGCGAGAGCAACGATAAGTATAGGGGGGGCGTTCTCCAAGGGCGGGACGTGCAGGGATTGCTTTGCCGCTAAGCGTTGATATTTGTTTATCTGACAGTCAAACAGTGTCCATAACGTGCCATTTTCGGCTCCAAACCACCGTGTCCCTGCACGCAGGGCAGGTACGCAGAGGCCGACGCTGCGGGTAGAACGGCTCTGGCCGTTTTGGAAAAGGCACTCGGCGAAGATCACGCTCTTGTAGCCACAGCGCTCTTCAACCTCTCGGCGACGTTCATCAAGCAGGTGGGGACCACACCAACTTTCATCACGAGTCTTGTGGCATGGTAGAGCTATAAACTCTGAAAGCTCTGAAATTCGTAACTTCCCCGCGAGTTCGTCATTGTTTCGTTGAGGCTTCAATGGCGCAGGACCTGATTCCCTAACTGCTCGTACTTGCTTACTTGTGCATAGAGCACTACTGCGGTTTGTACCAACCATTGAGGGAATATGTAGATCTCGCTCTCACGCCGTCTCGGATGTTTTTCCCTCACAAGGGAAACTACGCGGAGGCTGAGCCCCTGTACACACGGTGCTGGGACATTCGCGAGAAACTTCTTGGCTCCGACAACCAGGACGTGGCTGCTTCTCTCACGAACCGAGCGTTTTTACTGAGGAAGCAGGTGAGGGGCGCCGGAAGATTATCCCGGCGGGGTTTGGGAGGCAAGGGATGACGGATGTATCTATAATACTACATAGAATATTCTCTGGCGCAGCAGTTACGTTGCTGGAACATTTATGGCAGGCGGCAAGCGGCGTTGTCAATTGGTGTTGCAAAACGATGGAGCACCTTATTTCCAGTCCACCATTGATAACAACACCATGCTTGCTCCCCACGTCTCAGGGCAAACACGACGAGGCAATCCCGTTGTACGAGCGAGCCGTTGCCACTCAGGAGAAGACCTTGGGTCGTAACCACCCGGACGTCGCTGGTTCACTCAAGGACAAAGCGATGTGCCTGGACGAACAGGTACTGGCAAGGACGGTGGAATAATTACAGGGACTGTTAGCTTGCGCTGCCATCGCCACGGAAACCGAAAGGCACCCCAGATAGCGCTGGATTGGGAATGAAATTGAGTTAAATAGGCACACATATATGAAAGTACGTGGAAGAGGCTATATTTTCACCCATCTGCCGAAGGATTAAGAAACAAAAAACTGCCTTCGTGTGGCGACGACAAGCTCGGTGGTGTGGTTCTAGATTGTCCCTTCTTTTCGAGTGAGATACTCTTGCTTGACATCAAACGGCCGCTTCCGGTAGGCCATGCGGGTGCAGCATTCGCCTGGCAGGTGGTTCGATTTGTTGTAGTTGTATTGTACGACTCCGTACATTGTTTTGTTAGAGCTGGCTATTTTTCGGCTCTGTACGACACGTATTTTACTTTCATGCATTACACTATACAGTACTACCAATGCCCTTTTGTTCGGGTAGGAAACACTTAGTACACTGCATATACCCTTTTGTACAGAAAAGCTCAGTATACTGCAAATACGCTTTTGTTCAGGTGGGACAAATTTACAACTACCCTCCGGCGATGGGGCCGTTCGTTTTTTCATCGTAGTTGCTATAACCAAACCCAAGATAACTGATGCGAGTAGGTCCTTCATGGCCACGAAGCCTACCTGATCATTGTTTTTCAGTGGTGAGTCAGAGACAAGTACAAATCAACAAGGACGTCAGGGACGCCCGCTAGTATCACCCAGATATTAGCGAAATGGCACACACACTAACTTATAGCATGGATACTGTGTGGGCTCAACCCCGTCAGCTCCCGTGATAGCAGTAACGATAGAACCGCAATGATGAAGAGGCTTATTTCGTTGTAAACAGGCAAGAGGAACAATGGACGAAACGAGCGCAGGCACGGCCTTCCGTCAGTCCGTCAGTGTAGTACGTTTCACGCCGAATCACAGGAGCATGGCGTGTGCAGCGCGACGAAGGTGCCGCCACCGATGGTGCCTCCGAAGAAGATTGCTGGACTTTTCTCTCGATGTTGTCCTGTTTTGTTGCCGCCTTCTAACCACCCCGGCGGTTGCATCGAAAACCCATGCGATTTGACGAAATCATCAACGCTTTCTACGAATGAGTGTCATCCCTTCCTTGGTCATCTGCCGTTCTTGGACAATCCGTGCTTGCTAGGGGAAGCACACAGAGGCCGATCTGCTCTTCCGGGAGTCGTTGGCGGTTCTAGAGAAGGCGGTGGGCCCTACAAGCCCGCAACTTGCGTCACTACTCAACACCTGGGGGGGGATGCTCTTGCAGCAGGTGCACAAACCAATAGACAACTTCGTGAAACATGCTGCGAAATCCATGTGAACATCGTGTGGCCATGCCGTTATACGGGCGATACCCCTGCCCTGCGTTCGTCCATGCACGTAGCAGCGAGGAAGTATGGTGACGGAGTTACAAAGAAGATGGCGAGCAACGTGAATCGTTAAGGTTGTGATCCGCAAGCCGTGTAACGCGTATGGTCCTCACATTCCAAGTGTTGGCCTATTAATAGGTTTTCCAGAAGATTTTCCCTTGTGGAGGACGCCATAAGCGCTCCACTCTGGGAGGGCCTGATTCCCAGTGGTGGCGTCTGCTCTGACAATCGAAAGCCCCTCGCTCTGTTAACCCCCTACTGTTTCGCGTTGCTTGCTTTTCCTTCAATACTGGACATGTAGGGGAGATACGCCGAAGCCCAGCCCCGGTACGAACAATCGCACGCGATTCTGGAACAAGTGTTTGACCTCAACAGCCCGATCGTAGCTTCGTCGCTCAACAACTTGTCCATGGTGCTGACTAGGCAGGTGTGTATATCATAGGAAACGTGAACGATCGTGAAGCACGTCATGCTTGGTCGTGACTAATTGCTGTTACAGGTAATTTCTCGGTGGTGGTGGTGGTAAGACAACAAGCACCGTCCTGTCTCAGGGAAGCGTTGTTTCCGTTGCTTTCGAGTGCATGGAACTGGAGTGCTCTCTGCTTGGTAGCTTCGTCGTGGTTGAACGTGAGGGAAAAAGAAGAACGTTTTAGAATGCCGGATATTCCTGAAACATTTCCACGTTTTCCTGTTCAACACTTTATCACAATACCTGTGTATAGTGCCACCGCGCCGAACACCACCTTATGGGGCCTCGCCACGTCCTTCCGTTTCTCTCCCTGTTGGGCTCGCAGGGCAAGCACGCCGAAGCTGGGCCACTGCTCGAGCGGTCACAAGTCATTCTAGAAAAGATTCACGGCCCTGACGACGAGAAAGTTGGTGCAGTCCTCAACAACCGTGGACTGGCTTTGATTGACCTGGTGAGCGGCGTATCTGTCACCAAGGCTGCGGTAGGGGGGGTACCCCCATTTGCACTATCGAGTACCAGTACAGGCCTTTCGCGCCAATGGCTCTGCATTTTACTCAAAATCAGACTTAAAAGAAACTTGTTGGTGCATCGAAATACACAAAAGCCATGGCGGTGGTGCATATCGTGAAACCGAAACCTCGAACGCTTAAGATTGCGAAGAAAACCGGTAGCCACTCGCGCGAGCCCTAAACGTGATCCCCCTGCCGCAGTCTTGGTCCATATCGGCCTGTACTCGTGTGGATATCTTGAGGGCCGACACAAGGTTGTGGCACGCAAAAGTGCTGCCCGATTGTGGGGGCAGCTTTCCACGTGATTTTATGGACATCGCTTCAAATGAAGCGTTCAGTGGGATTAACACTAAAACAATGTACGCTGCAAGGCAAGACATGCACACATATACAACGCAACGATGATGCTGTTGTTGTTATTGTCGTTGTCCTTGTCTTTGCAGTAGTTGTCGGTTGACGAAGTTTGTCATCATCTATTTCGTTTGTGTTTTCATTACTAGGCTTGTTTGGATTTAGTGTGTGGCGTCGCGGATGCATGGCAGATGCGTCTCGAGTGCATCGCCCTGGGGCGTTTCGGCGCCGGGTTTCGTCCAGAGTCGGCGGGATTGGGTGAGTCAAGGGGGAAACGGCCGTCTCGCGTCTTCGCACCGATCTGCGGTGGTCGCGGCTGGAGCACGGAAAGCGCGAGGCAAAAAGCGGCACAAATCAACGAAAACTCGATTCAGCATTATTTACATCTATATCTCGATCCTGACCAAGTTTGTTGGCGGTGACGGCTGATCAAGCGAGCGCCATCGGCATGCCCGTCCAGTGCGCGCAAGGGCGACGGGGGTTCCTTGAGACAGAGTACAGGAGGCTTGACCCCGTCCAAATCGATTGAGACTACGGCGAGGGGAGGGCATTCTACGTAGGGGTGAAACAGACGACGTGTTGATAACAAACAACAGAAGCATTTCAACCTGTGGTGCAGAAATTCAGTTGCTGTTTAAGTCTATTTTGATTGAAACGTTATTTTTTCATTTCTGCCTTCGTCCTTTTTTCGTAGGTACGACGTTCGTGTCTGTGTATGTCTCTGTGGGTGTGTATATGTGGATGGGTGTGCGTGTGTGTAGGTATGTATGAGTGGGTAGGTTGGTGCGGCATGTGTCCGAGTACATCATACGGCAGCAGACAGCAGTTGCTACAAGCAGTGCAGCAGTCGCCCGGTCGTTCGGTATCAGCGCGGCGGTTTTGGCCAGCGGTCGTTCGTCGACGGCGCCGTCGGCTGCTCGCTCGCGACTGTCAATCGTCTATCGTCCGCCCGCCCGCCAACGCTCACTCGCTACCATCGATCGCCAATCGCCCGTTCGCTCGGTATTTTGTTGGTGGCCTTGGGCCGCCTTTGTCGATCGTCGTCGTCGCTCGCGCCGTGGTTCGGTCGCCCGCGGCCGTTCTTGTAATCCACTAAAATGGAAAAGCCCCCTGGACCGTGTTATGACAGTAGGCTGCGATATTATGCATGTGCTGGGTGTGCTTCCCCGCATTGGTGCGGCTACAGACCACACAAAAAAGCAAGCACTTGCGCTCAAGTTGACGTCAAAGAAGTGTATACGGTATGGTTGATGCATGCAGTAAGTCTACACTAGATTACGAAGCCCGACGCAATATCTCTACCTACGGTCATAATGTGTAATGCCTGTTTCAAGTGTGCGTCTGTTATTTCCCGGGGTAGATCTAGTAGTAAACTTTGAAGCCCGAGGCAACCTTTCTACATACGGTTCGGGGGCTCATTTCTAGGGTGCGGTTGTTCTCTTGTGCCATCAACTACGCAGGGCAAGGTAGCCGAGGCGGAGCCCCTGTACCGTAGGACGCTGGAAATATACGATAAGGTGTTTGGGCCGGACCACGAGCGCAATGTCGCACCACTGAACGGGCTGGCACAAGCGCTAAGCAAGCAGGTGAGAGCCACGATATCAGTTTACCCACGATGCCTCCGCCCAAGTATTTGCATGTTGCAGTTGCCGGTTTTCATTTTCTATTATATTTTCTGGGGATGTTGGTGCTCATCATGAGCACGACGCCATGCTTTGGAACAGCTCCGTTGGGCCAACAGTAGCTCTCAACATGCAGGTATGGGGTGACTAGATCCTGTTGTTCGTCTCGCCGATGGATGCTATTGCTCTCGTTGTGGAGCGGCGCCCCCCCGCCTATATAGGAAACAAGTCAGGGAGCGCGCAATCAATTTGTCATTACTTTTTGTTCTTGCCTTCAGAGCATATATATCCGCCGGGTACCAGCATTCAACGCGTGTGCAGTGTTGCCCTTGTAGTCAAGACATGGAGCACCCCTGCACGCCTTCGTCACCTGGCCATGTATCAATCTTCTGAGCCTTGATATTGTTTCCCTGCGGCACAACCACGAATGACCCTGCCCTGTTATTCGCAGGATAAGCACGAGCAGGCGTTAGCTCTTTTCGAAAGGGGCTTGGCAATCAGGACCGAGGTGCTGGGCGAGGACCACAGAGAAACGCTCAGGTGCCGCATGCTGCTGGATGACGCGCGCAAGAGACAGGTTCGTTCGGATACTTAATATGCTGAGAGACCGAGTTGCCTTGCCCGCAGCCATGTCTTCAATGTTATCGAGTGGAATGCACGTTATCAGGCCGAGTGGCTCCAAATTCGGTTCATGACGTGGTCGTTGTGCCATATGCAGTGTTCGCATCTTACGGCAGGGGCACATCTACCTTTGCCGAGGCTCCTAACTTGAGGAGCTCCATACATGACCCAAACCCGTCTTTGAGAAAAGTTGAATGGGCAACTCGGCGAACAAAGTCCATGGCCTCGCTGACAATTAACGAGAAATATTGTTTAAAACTCAAATGGTATTCCCAACAATATTGGGTAGACCCCTGCTGGTCAGAATTGTTTGGCCAAACCGTGCTACCCCTGTCGTTGCATGCGTCAGCAGCGAGCCTGGGCGATGAAACTTGCGCCGTTCCCAAGCGTGCAAACGGTATGTAGATGGCATAGCCAGCATTCCCCGTTCCGATGCAATTTCCGATGCAATACCAATCCAGGGCAAGCAATCGTAGCGGTGGGCTGCGATGGACCCATATAGCGTCATCACTGGAATCACGACCGGAGCGCACACGCCGAAACGGACGTCCCGACGGCGGGTTGTTGTTCTCACATTGACTCTCATAATCAAGTCCGTGGTCACAAGACGTCCCGACGGCGGGTGGACATGCTTCGCATAGGGTTTGGGTTGGACTTGCTCCATGTCGGCGGCGCATCAACCCACCGCTCACAGAGAAAATGTCAAATATATCTGGGCGAGAAAACCTACATCTCTGATCAGTGTTCATCGCCACTGCTGTGGAGCAGCAGTAGGGAGCACGTCGAGTAGTTCATTCGGTAGCATGTTGCTGTAGCCGAGCACAGCAGTGGTAACACCGTTGGCGGTGGGCAGCAATGTGTGACAACACGCATCCTCAGCGCAAAAGAACATGCGACGTATTTTGTTGCGTTTGGAACAGTATGCAGGGTATCTACAAGACGAGTTTTGTTTTCAGGGACCCCGGGTTGTTGTAGGGTCCTGCGAGTAGATATTGCAGCAGCGAATGAAGGAACGGGGTTCGAGTGTCTAGGAGCGAGGGCGCGCGCATGCCCCACCCCTCCCATTTCTCCCACCACCACCACCACTAGACTCCGGAGTCTCAAGACTCCGCAGTCTATTGTTCACTAAGTTGTGTTTTGCCCACATGAACGGCATCCTGTACATAACATCAATCTTCTGGGGTTGTATCAGCTGTGGATCATCATCTGTCCAGTACCAGCAAGGCAGCATACTGCTGCCCGTACCCGCTTGCGTGTCCATCGGTCAAGGATATAACACCTACGTCTGAATTGGTTGTGAACCATATTGTTTCACATGGATCGGTTGGATATTTGGCGGATTTTCACCGCTCACAGAAATACATTGATGGTTGACATGGGTGTCTTGGATGTATAGTGGTTTTCGTTTATGGACCCTTTGCTATCGTTATGCTTGTATGCGTTGTAACCACAACGAGTGAAAGTGATAGTAGAGAGGTCCGTGGGTTGCAGTTGGCGTCCTCTAGACTAGGGTACGAGCGCGATTTCGTTTAGACTGAGAGGGGGGGGTGTACTCATTTCAGTCATAGCCGTATTCTTAAGACCATAGACCCTCGCATCTCTACAATGCCGGGACGGAGCACGTCGGGTTTTCACCAACCAGGCAGACATCGCGTGCACCAAGCGCGAATCGCCGTGAGATGTTCGGCGAGTCGCATGAAGGGTGAGCTGCATCCTAATAAGAACCGCTTGTGAGGCGGACTTCCGCACCATGTGCGTACTTTCTTGCATATGGATGACAGCTTCGAATTACTTTGTTTGTTATCTGGTGTGGCCACTTCCAGACACAGCAATTGGGATACTATGTAACTGCCTCGAGGGTTCCTTACCATATGCACACTACGTGATATCATCCCGCTCGCGCGGAGTTAAGGTTCTCCACTCCGCACAATATGATCTAACTCGACCACCATCTTGGTTACCGCCAACATAAAAACGAGAAAAAAAAAGACGGTCCCCTGGTGGTCTATTAATAGCTCACGTAGTGAGAGGCTTGTAGGGGGGGGGGGATTTGGTCACCGGTATCGGCGAAAGCAGAAAGACGAGCGACGAATCTCACAGTAGGAGCAGAAAGGTCGTCAATCCTCATACGTGACCCGTGTGCGCGAAAATCGTGAAAATCAGTGGGGGTTAAAGGGAGCCCACTCAAAACGGCGCTATCGGGTTGAGGCACCAGCCCACCCAAGCCAATGCCGGGAACCGGCGAGGAGGGGGTGCGCAGGCCGCAGGCCCTGACGAGGTATATGGCCTCGTCGTCTACAGGGGCGAGGCGGCTAGAACCACTGCGGTCGTGCTCAGTTGCCGGCTGTGGCAGATGGGAGAGGAAATCGGCATTACCGTTGGCGCTGCCCTTTCGGTACTCGAATGTGTAGTCGAACGCGGTGAGATACTCGAGCCACCGCTGGACTCGCGCGTTTTGGTCCCCAACTTTGCCGATATTTTCCAGAGCCTTGTGATCCGAAAAGATACAAAACATGGTACCCCAAAGGTAGCCTCGAAGAGGCTTGATCGCCCAAATAATGCTACCAGCTTCCAAATCGAGCGGAGTCCAATATCTTTCCTAGTCAAGGGTAGCGCGGCTAACATAGGCGATGAGCCGCACGGAGCCGTCTGCCTGCTCCTGCTCAAGCGTAGCACCAAAACCATCGATGCTGACGCCGCAGTACACCCGGAAAGGGCCGGAGCCGTCCTCCACGGCGTCCCAAGCGGGGAAAACCAGGACCGGTGGAGCGGCGAGTTCTGCGAGCAAGTAAGTCACGCACTATGGCCTTCATGGCCGGCGTGAACAAAAACTTGACGCCCTTTTTGAGGAGGGCGGTGATTGGTCGAATCCGTTTGAACAAATCTCGCAGAAACTTAGGGCAGTACGACAGGCCGCCCAGGAGGGAGCGAAGCTGTTTCAGATCGCGGGGCATGGGCATGAGGGTCAAAGCCGACACTTTCTCTGCGTTCGGGTGCACGCCCGCGGGCGAGATGGAGTGACCCAGGAAATCGGCGTCCGTCACGCCGAGCCGGGCTTTCGAGGGTGAAAGTTTTATATCGTGTTTGCGCAGTCGTTCGAAGATTGAACGAATGGTCTTTATGTGAGCCGACGGGTCCGAATCAAACACGATCACATCGTCGAGGTACGCCGCTAAATGTTCTAAAACCCTTGGTAACCTCGTTTATGAATTTGACGAACCAACCAGGCGATGCGCTGCTGCCACTGGGGCATGACCAGCCACTCGTAAAGACCCGTTGGGGTGCAAAACGCCGTGAGTGGAACCGTTTCCTTGTGCGCGGTGATCTGATGGAACGACGACACGAGGTCGAAGAGGGATAAAACGCGCCCTTTGCCCAAAGAGTACAGGACCTGATCCACGCGCGGGGTGGGCAGCTGGCTGAGTCTGCTGATGTCGTAATCCGAACACCGCCAGACTTCTTCGGGATGACCACCAGAGGGCTCGAGTATGGCGAAGTCGAGTGTTGTATCGGACCGGCAGCGAGATACTGGTTCAGAGTGGCGTCCACCTCTTTAACCAAAATTGGGTTGATGCGATGGACCCGGGAGGCAACAGGCGCGCTGCCCTCCGGAACCGAAATCTCGAAAGGCATCGGAGCGCAGGAGCCCAAATCCGTCTTGGATTTGGAAAAAACGCCCGAGAAATCACAGAGAACGTCGCCCAGCTGTTCGATGACCACAGGGGTCCACTCAGGGCCATGCAAATCGAAGACTATGTCGCATAAATGCGACGGCAAGCGGTCCCAATCGCGCAGGAACGAAGCACGTTGTTCAGGAGTCAAACGCTCGAGCAGGGCAGGCGAGGGCGAGGCCGTGGCTGCAGCTGCTGGAAGGGAAGATTCCGAAACGGCCGCAACCTCAGGCACGTCCGTGGGCGGGGAGAGGGCAGGGGCTATGTCCGTACGCTGAAAAACGTCAATGGGTGCGCGCATCAAAGGGGCGTGGGCGACTCCCAGAAGGTCGCCGGGCTCAAGGTCGCCAGCGCCAAACATGGGAAGGACCTGCCGCCCTGAGGCGACAAAGTATTCTTCGGCAAAAAGAAGGTCCGGCTGGGGCAGCATTTTGACGAGATAGTGTCCTGTGAGGGCTGGTGAGCTGCTACTTCGGACCAAGTTAACCGCGAGCAGCTGAGGCTCGTCTGACAAAGTGACGCTATCGACTCCATCGTAACGGAGGTGAAAACCACCGCCAGGGGTGAGGGGGTCGGGCACGAAAGCCGATGCGCCCGTGGGGGCATGGCGTGATAACGTCAGCTCCCCGAAAATCCGCCGGTCAGACGGACGAGGAGGGAGGGGGCGGTAGGAGCGCATGTTAAAACGCATCCAGCTATCGCGTCCCAGAAGCACCGCGTGTTGCATCACCGAGGGCGGAACGACGCATGCCCACACGGCGAAGGAGCTCGTTGGCTGACCAACCCTGAAGAATTGGACGCTCAAACGGACGCTCGTCGAAGTTCGCAGGGGGGCAGATTTGCCAAATCCCCCCGAGGAACGAGGAGCGGAGTCCTGCTCGCAATGGACGGTGGCCGCAAGCATCTGCTCTAAGACGTCTCGGCGGACGAAAGTCTTAGGGGAGCCGGTGTCCAAGAGCGCGACGCAACCAAAAGCCTTGAAAATAGTGTGGTAACGGCTGTCTCGCTCAGTTTAGACTGCTTTTCGATTCTGAATCGAGTTTCGGAAATCCATTTTTTTTCTTTTTTTAAGCTTTTTTTTCGATAATTTTTGTCCAATTTTTTACCTAAAAGTCAGTGTGGATTTTTTTGTCATGAAATTAGTGTGGGGATTTTTATCTTCAAATTAGTGCGAGAGCGACGCCGGGCGGGAAATGGGATGGTGTGGTATAGTATGGTATGGTCCGGTATGTAATGTGGTGGTATATTGTGGTGTGGTACGGTAAGTGATATGGTATGTTGGTATAGTATGGGTATGGTGTGGTTAGTATGGTATGGTCTGATATGGTATGTGGTACGGTACGGTATGTGGTATGATATTTATGGCATAGTGTGGGTCTGGTATGGTATGGTATAGTATCTGTAGCGAACTAATATATCGATCATCGGCACACAAATCCCAAAAATATAAGGGACGCGGACGGACAGACAGACAGACAGATAGACAGACGGACAAAGAGGACAAATCTGCATTTACCAAAATAGAGACTCAGTTTTACAAACTGAGAATACCGATAGTAAAAATACTCGCTGGAGGAATGTCGTTTGCGGTAAAATCCGTGCAACATATACTTGTGCCTCGCGGGGCCGATGAGAGACCTATCCAGGTATGGAGCCTGCATACATACAAACACAGTTCTTATTAAATTATGCTGGCATCATAGTACCGGTACAGGTATGACATGTGATGAGTTCTCCAAATTCCCACACAGAACGTAAATGTACCTCCCCCCCAAAAACAAAATGACGGGCAGCCTGCTTCAGATATACCAACTACTATCCCGCCCACACGCCTCAGTGTGGCGTGTCTCAACTGGCGTCACCGCTTGCATTATATATAGACACTCACCTACGCTGGGCTTTGTCAAAATGCTCTTGTATGGCTCGGCTACTGCCACGAACCAACTAATTATTCCCGTATCTGAGTGCACAGAATCTGCACTATGGGGGGGCTACAGATACTTGGCTCTTACGTACAGCGCAACGCGGTACACGCTCGTCCGGCAAACTAAATGAAAAGGGCAACATCCAGCATGACAAGCATCACACGTTAAAACGAGATACACGCTCGACGCTCGCGTATTAATATATTAATAGTAAAGGAAATATTCGAACTTCAACATGTGCCAACGTCGTCTCCCCCCCCCCCCCCTACCATCGAACCCACCATGTTTAAGCTATCGACCCCTTTCGGTCGGAAACTAAAAATAAGTTGCTACCAGGTAGGTGTGAAAGACACTCGGACAGTATAACTATTGATATAAATATATGAGGGTGTCTTTAAAAAAATCGGCAAACGCGCATGTTGCTACCTCAGTCGTGGCAGCATCTCCCATCCCCCTGCATGGTCTACAACGCATCCACGCTTGTCACAACTCGTAAAAATAAATGGTGTCACCTATGAACCGGTCTGCTGTAGATATAGGCTCCTATAGGCTATCTATAAGTGGGAGGGCTTCGGGACACGAAAAATAGCCTCGAGTGAGAAACGGTCTACAAAATCTATTACGGATGGGCTTGGTGTGAATTCTCCCACTCCACTTTGTGTCGCGGGTCGCCCTTGCAAACGAAGGCGCTGACGTCTCGTGTGTTGAGCGCGATCTGGAGGTTGGCATGAACCGCTTCCTGCCAAGTCGTCGCATGGTGTGTCTCCAGATATAATTTCATGTTCATGTGGGCACTGGAATGAAGCGACCTGATACCACAAATAAGTGCAGGCGGGGCGGGGGCACACCAGTAATCGGATGCTGCTGCAGCACAAGGCGATTTTGATCCGTTCAAACTATATGCACGCCTTTTACGTTACTACAGACACAAAGCACTGGGTGAAAGCGTTCGTTAGATTGAGTTGTTTTCAGAGGCGAACACGCCCTGTCCTACCCGTCTCCTCCCTGCAAGCGGAGAGAACCCTGTCATACCCCTGGAACGCGTCGCAGATCGTATGTACAATTCGCGCGACAGCCGCCTCGACCCCCCCTAGGGCAAGAAAACCGCAGTTCGTCATCTCATTCTTCGGACGGCACTGAATAAACGCTAACAGCTCGGAAGTCGGGAGTTAAGGCAACACACCTCCGCGGAGGACGGCGGGAAATAGTGAAGCGGTCGGTACGAGCGGCGGGCTCACTTCGCGAAAGGACATGCATGCAACTATTCGCTCGAACAGATACCGTATCAACCAGAGATATAGGGGTTGCCTTGGTACCAAATACAAATCGGCTCGGAGATGCATGCACCCCAGGAGGTGCCACTCTAGAGTGACTGGTGCCTGTCCTGTGACCACGGACTTGATTATGCGAGTTAATGTGAGAACAACAGCAACGTAAAGGTGCCAAACGCAACCCGTACGGTAGCACTCACGTCAATTTGGGGAGGACATCCGGTCCGTGGGCGTCGGTGTTGTCCTCTGAAGGCAAGTCGGTCCTGACGCAAGAACACGGCGGTGAAAGTCACGTTAATTGACCCGTAGGGGCTTCGGTACGCAAATGCTGACAAAGGTGGAACAAAACTTGTGGCGGCAATACGTGAGTCATACCGTTTCCTGTCTGCCGTCTTTCTAGTTGACCGCTCTAAGGTTGTATTTCAGAACGCCGAGTCGGTTCTCTCGCTCACGCCAAATCTAGGCTAAGCAACGATGGCGAAGTGACGACAAACGCGGAGACGGGCTAGTTACGGTCGGGTCGAATCGGTTGCTCTCACTCCGTCTTTTCGTCGAAGTCTTCCAGGTGCGCTTGCATTACGTCCAGCAGGTCCTCGTGCTCCGATAAATTGAGGTATGGAATGATGCCCCCGACTCCGATGCCAATGGCGGCCGCGTGGGTGATGAGGTTGATGACCAAAAGGGACAGCTTGATCACGGGCTTCAATTTTGTGACGTACTTCTGCTCCACGGCAAAGGGAAAAGTGAGGCGAGACCAAGGTTGGTTAGCGGCGGTGCTGAACGCAAGGGTGCAAATTGATTAGTCCAGCGCGTAGTTCATCTACAAGCAACACCGCAGCACACGGCGCGTGATTGTATCAAGTTCGACACGATTTGCTTTCTGTTCAGGGCTTACCCAAGATGAAAAAAGAGCGACGAAAAATTACATCCGTAAACGATCAGAAACCTCGGAGAACTGCAACGCTCACCCGCGGCTGTTTCACTTCGATCGGGAGGGAAAACTCGCTGGTCATGGGGTTGGGGTTTGTCGTCACGTTCGACCCCTTGGACAAAGCCTTGCGTAGATTTTCGAAGAATACGCGGCACACAAAGTGTAGGTCCATGCGTTTGTTCAACACGCTCATCCTCCTCGCTTTATCCAACCATGTGCCCTTAGTAGCGGCAGGAGGCGCCATGAAAAAGACGAGGGGGCAACCGTTCTTCTCCAGAGTAACGCGCGTGGCATCCACGGCGGCAGCGAGTTTGTCAAACTGAGGTTTACAAACAAAACAATCACGATGGAAGGTCAGTAACAGACAGACAACGGATGTTCGAAAAACGCACATCGTAGGCATGGCGCGGTGCGGGAGGTCATTGTTTCGTGTACAGCTCGAAGCAGTGTTGGGGTGTGGCAGCAACGAAACCTTAACCATGGTAGTACGTCTGTCGGGCCTCATCGCCTGAACAACCCCAACGAGGCGTTCCATGTGCAGCTTGCGAAGAGCGGCGTCATGAGATAAAAGCGCGCACTCTAGATTGACTGCTCATATTTGACAACTCTCTACAAAACAAGCTACCAGATTTCCATTCTCCCAGACTGCCCACTACACTATCGCACTCACAGGCATAACAAACCACACTCCGTTATCATCACCTCGGCGCGGAGTAAGTTGAGCGATGACACAGACCGTTGCACGCTCCTGACTAAAACGTCGAGTTTTCTCTCGTCGTTAATGCGCCTATCGTACGTCGCCATATCGGAGTGGCCAAAGCAGAGGACCTTGTCCATGTCTTCTATTGCGTACATCAGCTCCACAGCCGAGCCCCCAACGTCACGATGATGCAGCGGAGAGCCACCTCTTTTCAGGGTGCGCTTCGGTACGGCAACAAGGGGATACAAATAGCAACGGTAAGAGACGCTGCCGTTTCGCTTTTTTTTTCTTCTCATATTTTCTGCCAGGTGAACGGGGTATCAGTGGTTTTTCTTAAATAAAAGCAGCCAAGGCCGCGTTTGTTCTTGTGGAGATCTGGATGTTGACGGTGTCGTTCACGCGTCGCGCTATCCCTCCATTCAACTGCACGCACGAGAATACAGTGCAAGCCGTTTTGGCGTGCGGCAAAAGGCTGTGTTGGGGTTCAACCAAAAAGTGGTACCAGCACAAAATAGCGAACCCTATACTCTAACCTAATATACCTGGTACAATTGTAAAAAGTAAAAACACAATCTAGAAAACAGGGTCCTCCTTGAAAGAGCTCTCGCTGCTGTAACTTTGGTCCAGGAAATATCTCGCTGTTGTAACTTTGTACGAGGTACGAGTGAGTACGAACGTGATGCCAGAGGACTGCGGCGTCGGGGGACACACCGACATACCCTCGGGTTTGCTACTGACGCGTAGGCATGCATGTTGTTACTTGAACCGTAACATGCAACCGAATTAGAGGCCTGGGAACGTCACCGATTATGGCGCATATAATATCACTCTGCCTTCTCTTTGACATTGATTCGAGTCCATCTACCGCCCCCCGGGTGTGCAGCGATGCTGGCCCTCGAATTTTGGCGTCGTCGCGAAAGAGCGAGGCATCTATAGCACCACAACTACACCCCCGATTAAAGCAAGAACCCGGGGCCAGCATTGCTGCACATTCCGCTAGGTAGATCGACCCGAATCAATAGTAAAGAAAACAGGGTGATAGTATATGCACGTCGTAGTCGGCGACGGTCTCCGGTCTCTACAAGTATGCCGGTTACTAATGTTCGAGTATCATCGTCAAAGCATGCAAGCCTACGCATCTAGTGCAGCAAACGCGTGGATATGCCAGTATGCCCCAGACGCCACAGGGCCAATTGAAACGTTTAGGGGAAGTGGCCAAGTGACCGACATTCCGACTACCCGACGTTTTCTCATATGCATATCATATCATATCTGGAATCTGGTGTACCGATAATAAAGATTCTAGCGTTTCAATGTCTGTGCTGGAGTCCTTTGGACATTGGAGGTATAAACACTAAGTACCGATAACATCATTGAGTAAATCGCTGTTGAAGCAAGTACGGGCTGTTGGCTAGCACCCCAGGCTTTCAAACGGGAGGCGTTATTGTCGGTATAACAGCCGACATCGGTGTACGGTATAACACCACATGCACAAGGACAACGGGAGCATCAAATCCCTTTCCAGGTCAAGTGACACATGCAAACAATACGGGTACAGTTCGTCGTACTGCTACTCGTTTTGCTATATATCACCCCCCGTTACCCACCCCCCCTGCTCTTTAAGATCAAGTGATGTGCAAACATGACGCGTATTTCTACGCGATGCTATGACCCCCTTCTTATAACCCCCCCCGGCCCCCACTTGGAAGCGTTAAAAGAGCTGGCCTAACCATTTGGTTGCGCGGATCTTTGGGGCGGTAGGCTGTTCGCGTTTGCGAGCTAGGAAGCACTTCCTGGTGGGATCAAGGTACGGGC
>JAYJMJ010000166.1:7789365-7803907 GCA_036873875.1 Laminaria ephemera | reverse complement strand
TGCATGGCAGAGCACGGCACCGAACGGCACCGCACGGCGCTGCGCTGCTGAGGTAGCTGAGCTGGGTGTGCATTTTTCGTGATTCAACAATGTAGACGAGTAGAAGACGTACATATCACTACCTGGTACCTGGTACTTCGCACGACATTATACCTGTTACTGTATGTACGAAAGAAAGCACAGCGCAGCACGGCACAACACGGCACAGCACCGCACCGCATGCCAGAGCACGGCACCGAACAGCACCGCACGGCGCTAGCTGAGCTGGGTGTACATTTTTTGTGATGAGTAGAGGACGTACATATCACTACCTGGTACCTGGTACTTCGCATGACATTATACCTGTTACTGTATGCACGGAAGAAAGCACGGCGCAGCACGGCACAGCACCGCACCGCATGGCAGAGCACGGCACCGAACGGCACCGCATGGCGCTGCACTGCTGAGGTAGCTGAGCTGGGGATGCATTTTTTGTGATTCAACAATGTTGTACGTACATACCTGGTGTGGTGTACCTGGTATGATACTTACTACAATAGCTCGGTTACGCGCGAAAGAGTAAACACAGCACTGCACAGCACACGGAACGGCACAGCACGGCACAGCACCACACAGAACCGCACCGCACGGCAGGGCACGGCACCGCACGGCGCTATGCTGATGAGCTAGCGCTGCGCTGCTCTGCTGGGCTGAGCCAAGCTGAGCTTAGCTGGGACCTGGTATGATGATACTTCGTATCACCATGTGCTGTTCTACTACAGTAGTAGTAGTAATAATAACAAAAGATAAAAAACTTTGTAGCAAAGAGAACAGAGAAAACAAAGAACGGTAAAAAATCCGGAAAGGTTCTGAACAGAACGAAAGCAAAAATACTATTCTAGTCGGCAATTACGGGCTGAGGCTGGCTGTGAGTTAGGAAGATATGCCGAGGGAACACACTGAACGGGGGAGGACAAAAATATGTATCTCTATACTGAATGGAGAGTAAGGAAGGTGTGGTAGCACCGGCCTGTTGAGGCTCTTCCGCCATTCATGCCCCACACAACCGGTACATAACTGATGCGAGATAAGATACCCACTGCCGTATGATAAAAAATGTTTAGCTGGGTAGCCAGCTGCACTGCCTCCCTCTAGGCCCTAACACACTCCCTCCACTCTAACTCCGCAAATCGGATTTTTTGTTTCTTTGTCGGCAGATGTGCATTTCGTACTGTGCCGTAGAAGGGCACGCGTACGCCGGCACTCAATACTCCAAGGAGGTGAGGGAAATGGGTTCCATGAACAAGTTACATTTTCCCGAGTATTGATTTTTCAGGCATGTCTTTTCCTCGACCGTTCGTTGTATTGTTGAAACGGTTGCGTTAGGATTACCAAGCGCCCACACGGTTTTGGTGGGTACGGGCATAAGAGCGCCGGTGGTTCTGTGGTTGTGTTGTGTTGCTTGCTACATGTACCATCTGCAGTGATTAAAAAATAAGTTCCTTGTCCAATGAACTACTGAGCCCACCTCGATGCCTTGGACCACCCTCCTCTCTGCTTTTGTTGCGCGTCTTGCATTAAGCGAGAATGACATGCCGGTATGTATTTGACGTTCCGCTTGCTGGCCTGTTTTCGCCCACTGGTATGTGCGCTGTCACTTGTGTTTGGAAATGTTTTTGACGAGGCGACCTGTTTATTTTTTTCTTTGCCGCGATGGATTTAGTGGCTTGTTTCCCAGCCACCTGCTGGTTCCGGCGCCATATGGCACAAATTCTTGTCGGTGGCTTGCGGTGCTAGTGCTGTAAAGACAGCGTCGATAAGGTTGGGAACATTGGTAATGTGACCCGTAAATTATATATTTGCCTTATGGGTTGAGTTACTTGAGTTGACCTCTCCCGTCTCAACGTTTTGGCGCATGTTTTCGTCGACGTCTTGCAGTGCTGGTGCGGCGACGCCTGCTACGACGTTTATGGTGAAGCTTCGGAGGACACCTGCTCCCTTGCCTGCGAGGGTGATTCTACCCAGATGTGTGGTGGTTACGATGCCCTCAGCGTTTACTCCATCGCGGCTTGATGGCATATGATGCTACGGTTCAAAGCGCCAATATTCCCAACAATATTGCACGTAGTGTGATGTCCCTTCGTCATACTAGTGTGTACCAGCACTGTACAAAATTGCCAGACATCGTTGGTTGGTTGGTCATTTATAGCTAGTTGGTTAGTTGATCGATTGGTTGATTGATTAATCGATTGGTTGCTTGATTGACGGATTGATGGGTTTCGGTGGTTGTGGTGTCCTCGCTCGGGGTGTCACACTCTCCAAGGTCTAGCACTTTGGGTAATAACGAGGGTTGGGGTCAGTGCTACTACTTAATAAGTAGCATCGCCCATTCAACTTCACTACCTCAAACGGCGACGAACTTTCCCTGTCCGCACTTTTTTTGTGTACGAGTTAGTAGTGCTTCAACAGATCCGAGAAATGCCCACCTAACTTTTGGTGAAAGCCGTTTCACCGCACGTGCTGTAGCCATGGTACAGTAGTACATACTAACTCGCAAACTAACGAAATCGTGGAATTTGGAGCAAATTCTCGATTTTTTGTTGATGCTGGCTGGCAACTCTGACTTCAGAAAACCTCGCGATACGCACATGTTTGGCTGCCAACGACTGCTGCTTACTGCACCCGACGTTCTCACGCACCACATAGTGAGCGTGGCTCAATTTTGCGGGCGGTGGTTGCTAGTGAGGAGATGTAGCTGCCCCCAAGTGACGTGCAAATGTTCACGTTGGGGGGTGTTTTTTGTCCCATAATGTGTCTGAATTTAGACGATTTTCGACCACTACAACACCCCAAAGTCGAGGTGTGGACTTCCGTTGAAAAAGTGCGGACGGCCAATCTGAATAGAATCACGAGCTGCCGTGGATGCAACACTAATAGATTACACCCGCTGTCTGCTGAGGCACCGAGTAGTTGATGGTCTAAATACAGCGTGTTAAAAATGCAGCGTAATTGACTGCACAAAAATGGATCTGGAGACTACGTAGAGGGAACCCGAAAACCGGGGATGGGGGGTCCACCGCGGTATAACGATTATGGCGGGTTCGTTCGTTCGGTGGAACGTGCACGGCATTAACAGACGGTAGCGAAGGTTAGTTCAGTCAAGCAGTCGTCAACAACGGCCATCACCTGTGAAACATGGTGTAGGTAAATTCAATTGGAGACACACTCCATCCAACGTAACTCAGTCAAAGCCATCCGATGGTATCCCTTAAATTACACTGGCGTCGGAAAGCTCGCGCTTCATGGAGTCGGGTCCAAGGTATGATATGACTCCGAAATAGCCCAACATGCAATGATCATATTAATCTAGCCGAGAATGAAGTTCACACTACAATACTGCACCCTCCAAATAGAATAAAGATAAAATAAGAAATCGGGCAGGCTTACCTCTTCCGCGAATTGAGTGCCGAAGTGTGTGTTGACTCCATCGTCACACAGCTCGTAGCAGATCTGCGGGGTAAACAATGCGTAATGAATGCATGGTGGTACATGGCGAAAAGACGATCGTTGGAGTTTTCCTTGTTATGGCAAGTTGTGGTTTCCGCAGGGAACGGGGATTTTGTACCAAGAGCATAAGCATCTCCGGTGGGCGTCAAGACATTAGTGTAATGACGTAGAGTGTGAGTAGCGGGACGTAGCGTAAGCGGCAATCGCGCCCAATAGGCACGTATATATCATGTCATATCATACAGGCTACCTTACTCGTAAAAACGGCGATTCGTCGCAAGAGTCTTATGTTGCGGTTATCAGGGAATTGCAGACAGAGCCGCTGAACGGCGTGACTATAAAAGCGAAGTTGCAGGTTTTCGATATGCATCGTAGGATTCTTTTCGACGGCAACGTCACATGGTCTTACTTCCGCCGACATAACGTCCTCCACCATCATGTCTCCCATAATCCGGTTGGTTTTGCTGTCAGCAAAGCATCCCACCAGTGAGTACGTCGTTGCGGGGGTAGGGGCTGGGACTGGGGCGGAAACAGGGGCAGGAAAAGGCGCCAAATCGCCCGTAATCTGGTACACGCTGATGGCGTCGAAGCCTCCGCAGGCCACGGTAGCGTCTCCAGTGCATAGAGCGGGGTAGCTTGTGCCGCACTGGTGACTCGAGACCGCGTTCGAGAACTCGTCGGCTGTTCCACAGAAGCACTGCCCATGAAAATTGTGAAAATGGGGTGGTGGGGGTAAGGAGGAGAACGTGGAACGACTGCTTGTCGTGCATTTTGCGATGGTGCGTGTCGAGGCTCTGTCTCTGTGATACGAGTTGCAGAGGTTGGCACCGAGTGTCTGTGAAGATCACTTGTGAAGAAGAAGAAAGAGGATAGTATGGAAAGTGGCGCTTGTAGGCCAAAAATGGACCACAAAGAGAACAAGAGAAGTAGAAAGGGAGAGAAAAGGAGAAGAAGAAAGGAGTGACTGAGGTAGGGCTAACCGCCACCTCAATATCACGGAACAATGCCCAAGCAACGGGCAGATGTACTCTACGGGCTGTTGTACTGGCCGACAGTCCGTTCTATAGTAACGTTCCCTGTACTGTTCCCTGCAACGTTCCCTGATACTTGTGGTGGTAAGCTGGTTTCCCCGTACTATTAATACGATAAACTTCCTGATAAAAGTAAGTTGAATATAGTACGCCGGTGAGAAGGAACAAGCGCTAGTCTCGCCGCGTAGTGCATTTCCCCGCATCTAGAATAAGATACCCAGTGTACTCTAGCGTAGTGACTGCGAATCAATTAGATAATGGTGGACTGCAAAGTAAATATTCCAATACGCCCCCTTGATGAGAAGTCAGTAGCTAGAGGAACCCGATCCTCTAAAGAATAAACACAAATGACACGACATATTCAAACCTGTGTATGAACATCGGCAATATGGAAGTAGTCATGTCACTTAGAGAATCAAAATACGAATGGAACAACACATTGAGGCCTGTGTATCAACAGTGGCAATATGGATGGAATCGCGTCACAAAATATTCGAGGTGTAATAACCGCCAAGAAATGCTCTAGAAAAGAAGCGTAAACCCGTTTAGTTGGTGTTCAACACGTCCCCTGAATTGATACCTAGAGCTACATGAAACCAAAGAAAATAGTAAACTGTGGACGCTCGTTCAGTACAGCGAAATGCGTACTATTCAGTTTGTGTATGTACGTACGTACCCGAAAGAATGTCTACTAATACAGATAGTACGGCAATAGACTATGGTGGGTGTAGTCGTATCACAAACGCTAGTCGTGGTGCTATTTAGCTGACCAACGACTTACATCCTTGAAAATAATACGTAAGAAAGTATATGCTATACGTTTACTGCGCCTCCTCAATCGAATGCTAGAACAAATAAGAAATCGAAGAAAATCGAATAGAAACCGTGGACGTATATATGTGTCCAGCGCTATACCCAAAATTTGCATGTACCACATTCAGGTTTGGGAACATGTACGTATGATACACATACTCGAAAAGAAACTTCGTACAGAAACAAAGCCTAAAAATAGACTCAAAAACATGAGGACGTTGAGTCCGGCATAGCAAGATGTGCACCATGTTTTGTATGGGATTGTATGATAGAAGATCATATGTACTACAGCAGCACCAGGTAGTACCGAGTACTGACTGCATTACAAAAAATACTCGTACGAATGCATTACAACAAAGCCAAAGAATAATTAAAATGCACATATGTAGCAGTAAGGCAATACAGCAAAATGTACATCATGTTTTGTATGTGATTGTGCGTTGCGTACTCGTACTGATGTTGCTGCAAAGCAAAGAATAAACTCGAAAACATGAAGACATCAAGCCCGGTACAACAAGGTGTGTGCACCAAATGTTTTGTATAAGCTTGCATGACAGAAGATGATACGTACCACAGCAGTTGCAGTACAAAGTAGTGCCACAAGTACTCGTATGATACGAATGCTATGCAACGAAGCCAATGAGCAAGAATGATAAAAAATACCACCCTCCAAGAAAAGCAAGTAAGAAACAACAGTACATAAAAAGAACCTACTCGTAGCTCGTGTTGTTGAGGGTTCCCATTGCTTCCCCGGTGATCTGCTCTGTTGATGTTGTCGCTGCTGTTGATGATGTGAGGATGATCTTCGCTGTCTTGGTGTTGTTGTAGCGTACTGGTAGATGTGATGAAGATGATAATGTTGATGGTGATGACGATGATGATGGTGATCGACGTAGACGTGATGAGGTGCGTTGTATTCCTGTCATCTCGTAGTCGTCGCGCCTTGGTACTGCTCATAGAGGGCAGCTTGATGGCTGGTATATTGTTGTTGCTGATGTGCCGTCGTTGTTGCTGAAAAAATGCGGTGGAATAAAACATTTTGCGCCCCCGATTGAGGAAGGCAACAAAACAATGTCGACCTCCCCATTTCTAGCATTGTTTGCCCGAGTTTTCGGCAAACTTGAACAAACGGTATTCACATATTGATAAGGATCTCACGAACCACGTAGCTGGTCCGAACTCTGCTGGAGATCCCCGTGGTCATCTGCCTGATGAAGCCTCCGGTGGGGTTATTGATGAGGTAGCGTTGCGTGAGATGGCAGACGGCGATGGATCCTCGTCTGGTTCTGGAAAATGGCTTGAAACTCCCAAAACTTGCGTTAATTGTTGAATGGAGATGCTGATCATGTGCTGGTGGAAGCTGGTTGATGTCTCCCAGCTCAACGCAAAGAATTCTTACAGGTAAGCTCAACAGCTATGGACGTGTAGATGTTGCTGGAGTCGTAGTCGCTGTAGTCGATGAGCTGATGTTGCCAGACGATGCTGGCTTGCAGGTGGTGCTGCTGTTCTTGTAATCGCTGGTGATAGCTGACGAAGTTGATTATGTTGGTTGAAGGCGCTGCGAAGGACAAGACACCTACGCACAGACCTATGCCTTCTCGAGGCGGTGATAATGTCCTGGTAATCGCACGAGTAGTTGACGTGTACGCGTAGCGCGGAGCAGTAGTAGGAGTGGCTGATGGGCTAGATGCAGCTGGGCAGTATACACCCATCGCCGTTGGTGACTTGTAGTCGATGGTGGTGCTTGCTTGAGCACTGCTGTTGAAGTTGAGTTGAACATTATGTTGGCCACGACGGGAGTGATGGCAATTGCCATGAGTTTTCTCTTGCCGTTGAGCTATGCATGATTTGCAGTCGCGTTGGTTCGTTTGGTGCAGGTTACAACAAGAGTTATTCTATTCAAGAGCTGATTTCCTCATCGGTGTAATGCTTGCAAAGACATTTTGAACTCGACGACCTGGCCGTTTGCAGTTTGAGCGGATCCTTACTGCTGTACACACGTTGTGACGCCCCTTTGCTAGGAGCAAAGACCCGTTACGCATGACAATTTCAGAGTATTCCTTCCGAGTCTGACTACGTGCCTCGTGATTAACCCTTGTCTCCGAGTCTGACGGCGTACTTCTAGCGTCAAAGCGTGGAAGCAGTTGCTGGAGACGAATGCCCCTGTAGGCAGGAGGATTTCGTCCCCGTCGTTAGGCTGAGTAGTCGATTTGTCAGCGACCTTGTGCTGCACGTTACAGCTCGGTTTGGTCTGCTCGTCGTATAAACAATTTTCACGAGGACAAATACTTGTACGTACTTCGTGCAACGTGGTAGCTTGAAGAAACGGCTTTAATGACGACTTCGCGCGTATGATAGCGTGAAACCGGACTCCTTACCTGCTACACGCTTGATAGCGCTAGCAGACTCGTTACCTGCTTCACGCGTAGAGCATGAAAGCAGTCTCCCCTCTCTTATATTCTTGGTGTACTTGACGTAGATGTGATGACTCTTGTTTCGAGGCTTATCTTGATTTTTTAGGAAAATTCCAAAACTTCTTCCGCACTTGAAGAAAATGGAGATCCCTCCTCGCACGCCTGAGGAACGTTTGACGAACTCAGCGGGACGCCGTTGCGTGGTGCCAGTCGATGTGTAGATCAAAGGACGAGGCTCATAACATTTTGGGACGATGCGTGTCGAGGCTCTGCCTCTGTGATGAGAGTTACAGAGGTTGGCACCGAGTGTCTGTGAAGATCACTTGTGAAGAAGAAGAAAGAAGACAGTTTGGAAAGTGGCGCTTGTAGGCCAAAAATGGAAAACCAAGAAGAGGACAAGAGAAGTAGAAAGGGAGAGAAAAGGAGAAGAAGAAAGGAGTGACTGAGGTAGGGCTAACCGCCACCTCGTTATCACGGAAAAATGCCCATGCTACGGGCAGATGTATTCTACGGGCTGTTGTACTGGCCAACAGTCCGTTCTAAAAAAAACAAAAAAACAAAAACGAAAACAGTAACGTTCCCTGTACTGTTCCCTGCAACGTCCCCTGATACTTGTGGTGGTAAGCTCGTTACCCTGTACTATTAATACGATCAACTTCCTGGTAAAAGTAAGTTGAATAAAGTACCCCGGTGAGAAGGAACAAGCGCTAGTCTCGCCGCGTAGTGCATTTCCCCGCATCTAGAATAAGATACCCAGTGTACTCAGGTGTAGTGACTGCGAATCAACTAGATAATGGTGGACTGTTAAGTCCATATTCCAAGAATGGATGCTGTACGCTTGTCGGCAGTTACACAGAGACAATGTTGTAGTAACATTTATTTGGGGGAGGGAATACGGGGAAGGTGGGGGTGAGGGTCAACATGAAGAAAGGGTTGAAATGATTGTCGACGGCGTTGGCGAACTCGTCGGCAGCTCCACAGTAGCGCTGTTAACAATATTTCAGGGAATGGAGAAAACTGGAAACATGTCAAAACGACTCAACCGTTTTTCTCGTCCAACTGGTTGTTTCCACGCAAGCCAACGACGTTTAGGAAACCGCGGTTTGACCCCCTGGACCGACCGTCCCCCTAACAGCAAAACTCGTAAAGTATGGATGAAAGAAGCCTTGCCACAATCAAAGAGGCACCGGAAACCGCGGCTTGACCCCTACCCCTGACTGACCACCGACTTACACTACTCCCAGGGAGCAAAGAGGCCTTGACGTGTGCACAGACCTTTGTAGGAGAAGGCGTCTTGACCCGATGACTGACCACGCCTCACCACTAAAACTAGTAACCTCAGCTCCCCCATGGCCAAGCTCAAACTGATCGTCGACAGCCAGCTGGACCTCCTCACAGACGGGACGATCCCTCAGCGTTCGCCGCAGACTGTTGTGCTCATGTAACAGTGACAGTGTTCTCTGACGGGGCTATTACTCAACTTTCGCCGCCGATGGTTGTGCTGATCGCCCACGCGTCTTGCCAAGCCTCCAACAACGAACTTACCGACCCAACCAACCAGAGCGGATCTCATGGCGGCAATTCTGACAGAGGTTCCAGCGGTGGTCCTCGTTCCGGCGAGTCCAGCGTCAGCGGAAAGGTCCGCGACCCGAGAGGCCCTGCTGTAAATACGCGGAATGTCGGAAGCCCCTCGGGCACACCATTGATAAGTGTAATCAGCGAATTCATGAGGAAAAGGAGGGCGTTTCCAGCAAAAAGTGCGTTTGATGGAAGCGTCTTACTTTTCCTCGTGGATCCGTCAATAGCCCTTGTCGGCGGCGTGCCCGAGGCATTTCCGACCTTCTGCGCGGTAGCAGAGGGGTCTCTCGGGTCGCGGATCTATTCCGCTGACGCTGGACCCGCCGAAGTAAAGACCAACCCAGGAGCTTTTGTCGGAACCGCCACCACAGGACCCGCTTGGGTTGGCGTCGGCACCACACCCGTTGGTGGAGGCCTGGCCTTGCCGGTATGACCGGACGCGTAGGAAACGAGTCGTCCCGCGAGCAGAACCGTCTGGGGTGAAAGGTGAGGAATCGTCCCGTCCATGAAGACGTTTAGCTGACGTTCGACGATCGATTGGAGCTTCACCATGGTGGACGTAACGTCTCAATTTTGGCCTTGATAGACTAGCGGTTAGTGTACGGGGCGGTCAGTCAAGGAGTCAAACCGTCGACTCTCAACGTGTTTGCTTGCGCCAAGGCCAATTGCGGCCTCACGAAGGCGTTGGAGCTGACCTTGGGTGCGTTTTCGGTGAAGGTACCAACACGACCCACGAGAATAATGGGTTGGCATAGTACGAACCGTTCGCCGCCAAAATATACCCTGGACCATACGGATCGCTACAATCATCCAAAAAATGATGACAATCTGCAAAAGGATGTGAGGAAATACACTCTGGGAGAACACGAGTGCCTGCTATGACCAACACAACCAGGTTTGGCACCCGGGTACTGGGTATACTAAGGTTCGGTACCCGGGTACTGGGTACGCCAGGGCATATACCGTACAAACCACACATTTGACAGTGTTTAATTGCCCCGGTCCCAGACTCGAGGCCAAAGACTGGAGTCTCAATTACCCATACTCGGGTATTGCCAACATAGCAATGTTTTGTACCCGGGTATCCAGAGGGTGTGTATACCCCACCAAGCATACCCATGCATGTATTTGCTCACCTCGGTACCAGACTCGAGGCCAAAGTAGTCGTATCCATCGCAGAAGGTGGCGCAGATCTGAGGAGAGTAATTCGGAAAAGTGTCGGTTGTATGTGATCTTAACGACTAGTCCGTGGATGTAAAAAGGATTGCGAGGTAAGCATTTGACGAATTTCAGCGATTCCATCTTGTGCTCTGCAAGCGAAGAGCGCAGGAAGAAGCAGTACTGCGGATATGAGTCATTCTTCAGTGGATGTGAACGTGAGCCGGCATGAGGGGGGTCGACCAAAGCGAAATTCATCGTCACTCCTCCTCCTGTCGTTTCGCTAAGAACGGTTTCATTATTATGAGCTTTACGATTTTCCACTTTACACTGCGACCAAACACAAACGGTGTCTTTGTCCAGATGACTAGAGCTGAGTTCTACGACCGTCGACAAAGAAATACCTAACAGGTAAAAATTTGAAAAATTCCGATGCAACCAACGCACACCATTAAATCACTACCGTCGGATATTTGGACACAACCGTTACACCCCATACCCGAATCACCTCACAGCTACGAGCATACTGTCAGACTTCGTGTACCGTCCTCGCATCCCGTGACGTCCTTCGATAAGGGTAGCCCTCCTGGGCCAAACAAAAAATCAAATTGATGGGTGTCCCTAACCGAGTAACTACCCAATACCGTCGGGAAATTATTCGATAAATCCCCAGGTCATGGGATTGTTCACGTAGTTAAAGCGTACGTTTTTCTCAAACAGTGTTTGGGTGAGATATAGAGGTCCTCAGATGAGGAGCGTGACAAACAAGAGGTGAACCACTTTGATACCGTAGCAGGCATACATGTCTAAAGACGTGTACACTTTACAACTGTTAATATACCGTCAGTATCTGTATACAACATGCCCTTATGCATCCCATGTCCGAACTACGTCTTCACCTGCGCCGTCATCCCGTCTCGCCCCAACTCGCTCAGCTCCATGCAGTCGGAGTTCAGCAGCCGGTCTGAACTCGAGTCCTCGTAACATCCGATCAGCTCAGTGCCAGTTGGCAGGCCGGCGGCACACTCAAGAGGGGGCAGAGGGCCCGCGATAATAGTCTTGTAGAAGCCGGTTTCTCCTGGGAGAGGCCACGTGTATGTCCCCAGCGAGGTCGGGGCATATTCCTCGTCGTCGTTGAGGCCGTGCAACTCGTTAAAGGTGTCCCAGATGCGGAACTGCAAAATGCGCGAACGAGAGACACCAAAAAACGAAAATAATTAGGGGTTTGGTGCGTTGATAAAACCATATCGATCTGTGGAGTCTAGGGTGTCAAACTACAATGTGTAGGGGGCGGGTGCGTTGAGGAAAACAAATAAACAAGGTGTCGTTTTTGTGCTTGCTTGGGTGTCTGTGCAGGTTCTAAGTGCATGTTCTTGGTGCACAGTAGATGGGGCATGTTATTTGTCATCTTTGAGGCCGTTAAGCTCGTGAAAGGTGTCCCAGATGTGGAACTCTGTATAGTGCGTGAAATAAATAGAAAAGCAAACTAAGAATAAATGTCAGGGTGTTGGTTAGTTAGACCAACTAATTATAACACTCTGATTCTGAAAACCGAAAATGGAAGTTTCAGCACCTTCGTAGGCGTGTTTGACTCGGGGGACGGGAGAATCGGGCCCGCCGAGGCGATTTTTTACTGGCGGTGCGCGAACGGTCGGTAACAGCCCTTTATACTTACTTGGTTTTAAAGGGCCGAAAAAAAGCCGCGTCGGTATCAGCCCTTTTTGTTCTGGTCTGGTGCTGTTTGAAATTTGAAAGTGGCACGCTGCACACAACACAACAAACGCACAGCCAGCAGCAGTCTACATGCACGCACCGAAGCACGCGGTTAGGGGTGGAAGAAACACGCGGTTAGGGATGGAGGAAACCAAAAGCCCCGAGGCAAACACAGTTGCAGCAGCACGTCTCGCCGAGAACATCGCCGTTAGAGAGGCAAAACAAGCAGGCACAGCAGAAGCGGCAGCAGCAGCAGCAGCAGCAGCAGCAGTCGAGGGACGAGAGGGAAGTGTAGCGAGACCAGCAACACCACCACACCACCACCAGCTGACAAATACGATGACGGCATACAGATCACACCAGATTTAGAGTTCTTGCTATCGTCGTGTGAGGCGGATCTTGAAGCCCGTGCGGCAGAGAAGGCGTGTGGGATTTAAACGTCTGTTTTTTCGGGCAAAAATGTACATTCATATTATCCATTCAACATCTCGCTTCGGGGCATTGCGTGGTGGCTCTCCCTTTTTTTCTGGTTCACTCATCATCTCCCGTATGCCTTGCGCTTTATTACACTTTTATATTGTCTCTTTGCCACTTGTGTTTGGAAAATGTCATTCGTGTGGGTTTAACAAGTGTGTTTTTCGGATATTTACACATCTACTTCCTGCCAAACAACTAACTCTACCTACCTAGTTAATATTCTCATGATGTCTGAAGTCCATCAACAGCGCCAAACAACACGCCATACGTACGCCGCAGACAGTCGGCCGTGTTGCGTATCATCCCAGGAGCGACAGCACGCGCACTGGGGACGAAAAGACGCGTGTTTTTGATTAGTTCGGGCATTTCGTTCACGCAGGAATCGCTTCCCCGAATGGAAAATGCCGCCGCAGGTACTGGAAATTTTCCTTTCCTGTTTTTTTTTTTCCACGTACCGCTATTAAAAAATTGCCACTTTACGTAGGAAAATGGGGTTTGTGGAGGCGTGGATGGGATTCTGACAGATTACGGATTCGCTCGAGATACGAGAGAAGAAAAATACGATGGCCAGAGAGTAGAGACACAAGAGCTGTGGCGCTTGCCAGAGACGATCGTCCGTGGCATCGGGGAGAGAGAGCGCGTAGCATCGCAGGATTGAAAGGAGTCAGTAGTGTGCCCATTAGAATTGATCGACTTTCTGCATGGTGGACGCCAACTCCGGCGGACCAGTCGGTGATGGACATGGGCACATCGAGGTGGGAGAGGTGCACGTGGATGCGGCAGACGCTCCTGACCAGGCCGCTCCTCAAGGCAACGGCGCGGGAAACGTCCCGGTCGTCGCAGCAGCAGACCCAGCAGTCTTGGCCCTGCTACAGCTGCTGGCGAGTCAACAGGCGATTGCTGCGCGCTTGACAACCGTCGAGAATAACCAGGCGCAGCTTAAGCAGGAGCAGCAGCAGCAGCAGCAGCTTCAACAGGCGCAGCCGGGGCACCAGCCTCAGCAGGTAGCTTTTCAGCTTGCAGGTGGTGCCCACAACATGGCCCCAGCGCCTAAAGACGAAATTCACCAGGCCACGGTCACCGCAGGAGTCAAGGCAAACGCCAAGCAGGCGGCTGATCTCTGGCGGGCGAACGAGGGACCAAAATAGTTCATCGCCCGAAGCGGCTTCAACGTCTCGAAGAAATTAATCGATAATTATTGCTCATCGTGCTCGATGCCGTGGCCCACGTTTCTGACGACGCCATCAAGCAACTGAAGTCCTTGTCCGAATTCGCAGTTGAGGATTTCTTCCCCCCCGTCGCAATAGGGGACGCTGATGGCAATGCTCGTCGAAGTACACTTCGTCACTTTCGTAGCTGCCCTTATGGGGACGCTCGAGTACGGGATGGAGGGCGTCCCGGCCGTCTGCAAGCAGAGAGACGCTACGTTGCGTTCGGAGTTGGAGCAGGTGCAGAAACTGGTGGAGGTGTACCTACGCCGCCATTTCAACACCCTGGCGGAGCACTCGGTGAAGGTTCGACAGCTGCTGCTGACAAACACGAAAATCAGCCTGCATGAAGGCATGAAAGCGCTCACGGTGTAGGAAGTCGAGCTGTACAGGAAGCACAGCTACGCCGCTCCACCCCTCGGAACAGGGAACGCCACGGTTACACCCACCTTAAAAACATTGAGGGCGCTGGGGGGGGAGGGTGACGGGCCTAGCCTCGCGGAGAGCAAGTTTCAATGGAAGCCGAATGCAGCAGGCGCGAGCGGGGTGAAGAGGAAGGGGGCTCCGGGTGCGGGAGGACAGCGGGCAGCTCCCGCGCAGGGTCGAGCTGGAGGGGGGGGGGGGGGGGGGGTTCACCCCTTCAACGCCCCAATGAACCAGGGGA
>JAYJMJ010000166.1:7756396-7785519 GCA_036873875.1 Laminaria ephemera | reverse complement strand
TCTGCTTTTCTGGCTCATGAGGTCAACCCTGACGGCGGGACTTTGTCCCAACGTGCTCTAATACAATTATGTCTCTCCCGTTAGTATGTTCAGTGTCCAGTGGATGATGAGCACCTCTGGCTCGGGTGTTTGAGCGATGCTCGCCCTGAGCTGCGTGTCTAATTCAGCGAAGACCATAAGGCTCAGAAACGAAACCTCGTAGAGCACAGATTCGTTTTGTGTGTTAGTTGGTAACTATAATAGCTATTGGTAACTCATCCAATACCACGGAGGGTATGACATGGTATTTGCTAGCTCAACTATGAACTGTTCTTGAATCGCTGAATCGCAGGCGATGAATAATCTGTTATCTATGCTCCTGTCGTAGAAGAGGTCCCAGTCTGTTCCCTATGTTATTTTTTTGTGTTATTTTACTGGTGGTGTGCTACTGCGTGCCGCACGAGTATTTACCGTTCCGACAAAATGTAACACCAGTGAGAGACCCCCAAACGGGGACCGCATGTCCATATTTCTGGTGCATCCCTATATAAAGTCTGATAAACTGAGACGAACTTAAAAAGTTACCTGTTTCGTGATCAAAACCAGAGATAAACCTTGCCGATTGATCATACTTTTTGAGTGTGAAATGAAGTCAAATGGCCTAGTGTTTTTGCCTGCTTCATTTCTGCTAGGTTCGATTTTTTGTTTTGTAATGAGGATTTTGATGCCGAGGGAGCGCGAGCTCCCGAGGGTTCAAAGAATCCTCTTCCTAGTTGGGTCGCGCACGTACAGCAGTAGGTAGGTGCACACGCAAGAAAGTAGAGGGTAAAACATCGGGATAAAAAAACGTTTGAGGGTGCCGATATTTATTTTTTCACGAAACTGACATCTGTATGTTCGTATTTCTGCCTGTCTGTCGCCGGACTAGAATGCACTTTGCACGACGCACACTGAACATTGGAATGAGCCCGGGGTCGGGTTGACGAGCAAGATAGGGAGAAGATTCTCTCGCTGGTTTCATGCCAAGTCGTGATGAGTTCGGAGAGGGAGCTCGATTTGAGTAGGTCTTGGGTCCCACCTCCCATCTCTCGTCTCCCCTCGCTCAAATATATATATTAAAAATGTGTTGGAAGGGATTCCGTTACGAGAACAAAATGCGTTTTTTAGGAGGGCATGCCGCAGTACCACATACTCGAGCCCTTGAGGCGATAACAGCAACGTCCGCTACCGCGGTGCCCACAAGGCATCCCACTGCTTAATGCCTTAACGGCGGCTCAGAAATACCCTCGCCCCCATCCGCAGCACTTTGTTGGGTCTCGTGGAGCTCTGTGGGCGGGATACTGATGGTGCCGTTGGATGGCCAATTTTTGTTTTTCAAGCATCGCAACACACACAGGTTTGGGCGCATTTTCGAAGAACGGCTCCACACACTTCATCGCCACGAGTATCACAAGTCACCCCACCACGGGAGACGTTGCGGGCATACTGCTATTGATTAGAGTCGAGCCCGGAGCACGCGTGCTATAGTCGTGGGTTCCTATGGCTGCCGTTATGAGTGCCTCGGTCACTCTCTCAAAATCGAGCGCTCGTATGATATCGTACGAAGAATTTTGTTGATTTCGACTTTTTGAATTGTGTATCAAACAAGAGCCCCCCAACTTTTTCAAACATTGATTTTGTGCCACAAATATTGATCCGGTGCGCGAGTAGCCCTTGCTCTCCTCGAACTGGCCGAACACCAGCATGCACGCGTGTGGTGTGGTGAGTGATGTGTATAGTGGGCTGGGTCTACTCGTGTACCCCGACCTCCGACTGGTTTGAAGAAATACATGGATTGCGTCTTGGTGCTGCTGCGGCTGCGTACGAGGCACGTATATATACGTGTGTCACGTACCAATATGGGATGTGTCGGTTTGGTGTAGTGCACGCTGACAATAAAAAAACCCGACCAGTACTCGTGCAACTACGGTACTGCTGTGCTGTGTGCTTCGGCTGGCTTCAGTGGTGTATACCCTACATATACCATGATATGGGTATAGGAGTACACTATTGATACGTATTGCTGTCCTGTACTGGTACGTAGGCATCATATCGATACTATATACCAGGTACCAGGTACTACATAAGATACGTATGTACGATCTGTATTTTCCGACAGGATTTTGAATTTTTACTTGTTTTCCAAAGGGCCTAATAATATTCGAAACCAGGTTCACTCCCTGTCCTCCCCCTCGGTGTACGATTAGTCCTTGCTCCCCTCGAGCTCGCCGAACACCAGCATTAATGTGTGGGGTCGATTTGGCGTAGTGCACGCTGACAACACAAAACACGACCATTACTGGTGGTGCAACTACAGTACTGCTGTGATGTGTGCATCGGCTGGCTTTGGTTAGGGGAGACCCTACTGTGACATACATAGGTACAGGAGTACACCTATTAATAATACGTACTGCTGTCCTGTACTGGTACGTAGGTATCATGCTGGTACTGCATACCAGGTACTACATATGATACCTCGTCACCACCCTGTGTGTATATGTAGTGTGTATGTATTCCACGTTCAGCCTATTGGAGTGCCGGCGGCCAGCCTTGCCTAAAAATGCAGTTATGATGGATATTTCACACGGACTGAAAAATGAAAAATCCTCATTACTGCCACTTTTTTAGTTATGAGGCAAGAACGAGGGAGCGAAGCGACCGATGCCGTTTTTTGCCTGCAAGGCGAAAAAGTCTTTTCATAGCGGGGTGCGTACAGGCTTCCATTATTTAACTAATCACCAGGTAGTCTGTCTGTCTGTTGTGATTGCTAGGTAGAGCTGAACGCGGTCGATTTCCACAAACCAGAGGCCTACACGAGCGGACTAGCTTGCGCTAACTCGTGGAGCTTGTTTCGTCGCACGACGTTCTGAGTTGGCCGCGGTCGCCCGGATGCTGCTGTGGTTATGCGGGGCTTGGTACTGCTGAGACTCTTTTTATGAGGCGGGATTATTTTTCGTTTTTCCAATTTCAGTTTTTCGGTATGTTCTGCGAGGATATGAGGATACCCAGAACCCAGCGACGACACAGCAGGGAGGGGACGTAGCCAGCGAGCTACAGCCGCGACGGAGGATTTACGCCTACGGATCCCCACCACAGGCATACCATTTCCTTTGCGCGCACCTGAGAATCATACCGTGAAGAAGGTAGCGAATAGCGCAGATCTCCACAGCAGCACACGCCCATCTCCCCCTCGTCGTTCTTAAAAATCCAACTTTTTTTAGATACCGAAAACACGCATCGAAGCATCGCACGCCATTACTCACGACACAGAGCCCTGCGGTAGACCTACCAAAGAGGGCTGGTGAGGCATACATATGTGTTCTAACGCCCTCGATCCCGGCGGGGACATGGATGGGTGATGGGTGTTCTATTGGCTGCATACTCCGCATGCCCGACACATTGACTCGTCCTATTTTGTGTTGCTAAACAAAATCCAAATATTCCATACATTATGCATTTATTTTCACGATTTCGCATTTGGGATTTGGGATCACACAGCAGTTTAGGATAGTTTTGGGATCGTATGGTCGCATGGTCCGCATGTATGTGATGATCGGGTGTGATTTGCATGATCTTCGAGTATCACATCAACGGACGCGGGCGTCCACATTATTATTTTTTTTATTTTTTGCTCACCCCATCTATTTTCTTCGCACGGTTTCTTTCTCCTTCTTCTCCCTCCCTAGTCGTAACTCAGATCCGGGGTCACTTAGCAGGCTTTTCTCCCCCCTCCCCACTACGGTACGCGCCTTCATTTTATCGCGAGAATTATTAAAAATCCTTCCCTCGTCGACTCGCGTCGAATTGTACACTATCTGATATTTAATGCCTGTGTGTAGTTACGTGCTCCCGGGTAGATTTTTTTGCCAGATACAGCACCACCGGCGCGTACACAAATGAAACGAATATAATTTTTTTATAAAAATATCCTGCACGCAGCATGCAGAAGATGAGTTTCGACGAAATTCTCGATCGCACACCAGTACGAAGTACGAAGTGTCTTTCCATTTTTTTTATGTCGTACCTAGAGTAATACTGGTTCTCAGTTCTTGGTCGGGAATATGAAACCAAGGAACGATCCGTGAACCGTTCTGCGCCCACGCACGCACGCAGCCGCAGCCTCGTGGTTGCAATACGTACTTGTACAGAGTTTGTAAGCAGTAAGCAACACGGCCGCGCTTATCGTGCTGAAGACACAATCGTGCAGAAGGCGCCACGCAGTTCACAGCTTGAAGTCGAGCACCAAACGACGTACGAGCTATATATATATAAGCAGTGCACAAAAACTGGGACGAAGGATATATAGCTTTCGTGCAGGGGACAGCATTATTGGGACAGCAGTTTCTGCCGTCGAGCTCACGTAAGTCCGACTTATTTTTCTCTTGCAGCCAAACCTCTCCTTCCTTTCTCTTGTCAATCCTGTAGTCAGCATATTCGTGTACGAGCGCTTGTTGCGTGCTCCGGCGCTTTTTTGGGAGATCCGATGACACTGCAGCTGCTATATACCACTTTGTCCCCGAAAAGTGGATGCAGTTCTAGAGCTACTTCAAACATTTTCTTACACTAATTCCAAGTACTTTATCCCCGAAAAACGGGGGTGCAGTTCTAACCCCCCCCCCCCCCTCTCCCTCGGCTTCTTCGCTGTCTCCATCGCTCGCTGTAACAGTCCCGTACGCGAAGGCATGGATAACGCCCCGCTGGTGAAGATTCGCGTACGGCTACAACACGCACGCGAAGCGGTTTCGCAGAAAAACATTACCGCGAAGGACTATCAAGAGGTGGACCAGGCCATCTCCGGCGCACTCGGGCAACTCTCTATCTTGCGTCGGTCTGATGAAGACAGGATCAACTCCAACCAAGTGCAATGGGCAAAACCTGTCGATCGACGCCCGCAAGTGGAGGACATGGCGAGCGCGCATAGGCAGGCAATCAAGCGGCTTCAGGCGATGGTGGAGGACCACAAAGGACCGCTCGAGGATCTCATGCTTGAGCCGAGCAAGCGAGCTGAGCTGGCGGGCATTTTTCGAGGCGTAGGAGATGAGCAGCTACGGCAGCTCCTGAAGGATATGCAGCGCACCAAGGAAGTGAGAGAGCAGTGATACTTTTTTAGGTTCGGTACACCCTTTAAGAACTGTCCCCGCTTTTTCGGGGGAAATTACTTGGAATTAGTGGTAACGTTTGCAGTAGGAAACGGGTTATAAATTCCGGTGCTGTCCAGTATTTCTATTAGTATTGTAGCTACGTATTAATAATCAGTGTGATGTGTACATGATGTGGCCAGATAGTATTTTACTTTCCTACTTTCCGGCTTCCAACTCTATTTCGTGAAGTATTCATAAGGTTACCCCTTTCAGAACTGCGCCCACGTTTTGGGGACAAACTACTTGGAATTAGTGTGGAATATTTTTTTGCGGTTCTCGAAGGGCCTTTAGTTACGAAGACAAGGGGTACCATATGAAGGGTATCCTCATCCTCATACAGCAGTAGCCTTTTTGGTAGTACGTATATGCTTGATTTTGGTGCCGACGGTTGTTGCGTTTCTTGATGCGAGGCGCGCCTCCCGAAGGCTGTACGAAGCTACATACGTAGAGTCGGTATCGTAAGAAAGCCGCGGAAACCAATTGCGCTAGGAATCTCGTTGATGGTTAATACGAAAGCGGTCATGGTTGTATGAGTGTACCACTCTGGACGGAAATGTAAGGACCGTATGGTATCTTTGTAATACCCCAACGGTCACTATATTTCCATCCATATGATAGTGGTTAAAGATGACGAGTGATGCGGGGAGTTCTGCGGTCGAATCGTATGTATATTTAAGATGAAAAGCAGGGACCCTGGATGAGTTGGGGTTTAGGGATGGGGGGAGGGGGGGGTAGTTTATGAGTCTGTACACCCGAGTTCTTCGTAAGCATGTACCATATACATTGTAACAGTAACCCCCTTTACAGCTGCGTCTACGCGACGGGGACATCATATTTGTAAATAGAGTTAGAGGTGGGATAACGTTTACTGTAGCGAAAAGCGGTGAATAAGGATTGTTCGGGACGAAAAATAATCAATGCCAGGTAACCATGTGTCTGATATGTGTACCGTGACGTCATCAATATTCAATATACGAGTACAAACGTACCGTAAAGCTGGGCTCGCTCATTGTGTCGTCTGGAAGTTCGACTACATTAATCGGCTTCGGGCGCGTTTTTATCATGCGTGAAGGTGTCTCTTTAGTTTGTGTCCCATGTTTTGTACCGGTATCTCTATGAGCAGGATGAACTATTAGTACGGGCGGACACTAGGTTTGCTAGATGTTGCTGAGTAGAAGCAACGGTTTCATGTGAAGGTAACATCAATTATAACAACAACGCCTGATCGTATCGGATCTACGTCGCCCACAGCTGCCCCAATGGCTGGAGATGCTTGCGGTTGGTGCACACCCGCCCTTGTGAGTCGGTGTCCCACTCAGTGCCCGTAGTTACGTGCGTCAAACAATTCAGAATGATTGTTGTTGTCGTTCACGCAGAATGTAGGACATGCAAATACAGCGGTGGTAAAGCAGCAGAGGCAGCAGTATTGCACGCTAAAAATTGCCGTATCCTTCGGCACGTTTGCACACGCAGTTTGAGACACACCTTGTGCAGTTCTTGATCGTGTCAACGTTTTGTAACCTTTTCTCTTTCGTCCAGACCATGAGCTCGGGAGAAGCGAAGACGGCGGCCCCAGGAACGGCTTCGATCCCAAGAGGCCTTCCGCGTCCGAACGTTCCACCATGCAGGTGCCGGCAGCTGTCCTCTCCCGTCCTGTCCTGTGTTGTGTCATGGTGTTTTGTGTTGTGTTGTGTTGTTTTGTGTTGTGTGCGTAGGCGGCGTTCGTGGGCGATGCCACATGCGCGGTTCGTCTTTCTCTGCCGTAACAGCCCGTAGGGCATACCATGGTAGAGCTGTAGGTTTGCCGACGCTAACGTGTTGATTTGCTTGCTGTAGACATGGGTCTTCATAGCCGGCAGGACGGTTTTGTTCAACGGCAGGCACATTGCCACTGTTTTTTTGGAAGAAAAAGTATCGCCCGCGAACGCCGCCGCGGTTTCTAATGACGACCAGGCAGTGGGTCTTCCGCCATGTTAAACATTCTTGAGACGCTACTGTAGCTTTTGCGAGCGCATCTACCTGGTACCTGGTAGTGGTGAACGCCTCGCCCCTATTTCCCGACACTTGACGTTTCATCTCAGAGGGTGCCCTGCCCCGTTTTGGTTTTGTTCCCGAAACCTAACATTTTCATCTCGGGGGGTGCCCCGCCCCGTGTTGCTTTTGTGTGTTGCCGGGACCAGGGAGGTTACGCGTCAGCGGTGGTTCCGCACGCGCGATCTGCAGTACCTGCAGTTGCCCGGAGGCAAGACGATTTCCTTGCTGCGACCGGTGGCCAAAGCGTTCTTCGGCGAGGTGTTTCACGGCATCTGTGCCCCCCGTACAAAGTGAGCTAGCGAGCAAGGAAGGCGGGCTGGCTGGCTTGTGCAACCGAACGATTTTTTTGTTTGAAGATGGCCGCGCCAATATCACCGGTCGTCGTTCTCACGTTTTGCGCCCGTTTGCCCGTGAGTGTCGTCTGAGAAGCGGTGCCTAGACTTCGGAAGGTCGATTCGGCGAAAAAGGTTGTTTGGAGACTCTCACTCGGATCTGGGAGTGTGGAATACACGCGCCACATGTAAAACTGTCATGCTCGGGCAGTCTTTGCGTCGTCTAGGTGTCGTTAGCGTGTTGACCGAAAGCAAGATTTTTGCGGCTCGTTCATTGTGTTCCCCGGTAGCGACTAACTGGAACTGGTTTGTCCTTTGGTGGACGATGCCTCGTTGCCGATTCGGCGCCGCACCCAATGGATGACGACGTACTTGTTCTGAATCGTGCCCTTGGTGCGGATAATGGTGAACTGATCGCTTCCTCTCTATGATGTGATACCAGGTATCTGATATCGCTACCTGGTATGGCTTTGGGCTCATCGATCGCTTACTTTTCGCAATCGATCGCTTGTTTTTGCGCGTGTGCTTTGACTGCGCCGGCGACGTTTCGTTTTTCTTTGCAGCCGGCCGGCGTTCCTTCGACGAGAAAGGAGTGCCGACGTGGCCATCAAAAAGTCAAGCCTGGAGGCGATGCGCCATTGTTCGGACAAGAACGGTTTCGGAGAGGTTTCTGTCATGGTGAGGCAACAAGCTGTAGTATAGTACCGCTGTAACATAATGGTGGCTGTTCTGCATTGCTTAAGAACGTTGGTGGCAGCATGCTATGCGTTTACATTTTGAAGGAAAACACGCATGCTGCAGCTCTAAAAGGTGTGCTGTACGGGTGGGGAGGATCGTCTTCAAGTTGGGCGCTCAATAGTGCCCAGAAAATTCACCATGGTCGTGAACGGGCATCACATTCGCTTTGGCAGCTGTTGTACGGCGCACCCAACGCTTTGAGCCATCACAACGCTTGAGAAATATTTGTGCTATGTATAGATATGTAGCTCTACTATTTTTCTTGTAGTTTCTTCGGTGATATGAGTAAATACCTCGTCCACGGCCCTGGGTAATTTCGATATTCATATATTACGTAGGCTGGTCTGGCTTGTCCGGCCCAATCTGTCGTTTGCTGCTCTATGATTGCCGTTGCTGATCTTCGGTACGAAACAAACCATCCTTTAATGTCGCCTCGTCCACTCTCGCATCCTCGATTGAAGCAACTTTTGTCCGAGGGGGCGGGGAACGAATACGTCATGCCGCTGGTGGAGGCCGTCAAGTCTGAGTGAGCGCCGATTTTTCGCTCTCCGTGTTTAATGCATTGTTCGCCGGCGCAAAGACTCGCTTGTCGAGGTCGATCGATGTTAGGGTATTGTTACTTTTGGGGAGAACGCTGCCTTTGGGTTTGTCGCAGATACTGAGGGGGGCACGGTGGTGGAAGCCTCCCGCCTAGCAATGTGCGCTACGCCATACTTCCGCTGTACTAGCGAAACAGTAGTTACGTTTGGTTGCGCTTTGATGAGGCGAATCACCATGCGCGCAGATGCATGCTTTCACTGCTGTAGGGGTATGGATAGCGGGGGTGTCGTTTTTCTGCGCCACATACAGCGTCCTATTTACAGGACTTTTTGGTGCAATGGCCGTGCAATAATTTGCCGCGAGCGTTCCGGGTCTGCGTGTGTCTTCTCGACTCACCGTGGGACCGCATCCTCCCCTTCTCCGGTTTTGGAACAGGACACACTTGTACGTCGTGACTCCGTTGTGCGGAAGCAACCTCTTGCAGAACATCGACGAAGGGCTGGGGATAGACGAGCTTCAGGCGAAGCGCTGGTTTGAACAGATTCTTCTGGGCATGGGGCACATCCACAGCAAGGTGGGACGGCGATGAGTTACAAAAAGGGAGGGAACTGGGAAAAAAGTGCGAAGATAATAGATGGGATGGGAAAACAATAAAAAACGCTCAAACCGGTCAAATGGAGTTAAGACACACCCTCAGGGTGCCAAGTGGGTGCGTACGGTCTCTTGACCTCATCGCTACGTGAGATGGTTGTGGCAAATGTTCTGTGCGTGCGGCGCTATCATACAGCGATGACAGTTGTCTGGGTCGGTAAGGTGCTTGCTGGCTTGCTTCTATCGTCGGCACTGGTAGTTCCGGTCATTCTAGAGCCCGCTGCCGCCGTGATGTTTGGGGTTCAGGGTGGTGTGCGTCATCACTGTTAGAAGCACGTACTACTTTCAAGACGTTGACTCGGCTTGTCAACGGGCACGCAAGTTACTAGCCATACAACTTCCATCGAGGGGGCGTGTGAGAAATAGGCACTCTGTGATCTACTTCCACAACGGAAAGCAGACAAACTACAAGGTTTCCTTTCGGAGGCGTGTTATAATAATAACGAGGGCGACGCAAGAAATAAGGCCCAAATCAACATGACTGAATACTCGTGTATCTATGATATATCTTTTGTATGTTTGGTTCGTGTAAGACACGGTATACATTATAGGGCTGAGGACCTGTGTTAATAATGAAGTGGTTACACAGAGCACAAAAAATGTGAGTAGAAGAACCGGCGGAAGCAATGAAAAGCACCAAGATAGCACAGTACACTTAGTTCCTGTTATAGGTACACCACAGCAGCAGCAGTGAAGCAGCTGTGCCGAAAATGTTAAAAGCTACGAGTAATAAAACACTCAAAACATTTTCGCCAATAAAGCGGGAACGTACTCGTATAGCTATCTTATCATACAGCAACGTACGTACAACAGCAAAAAAGCAACCTGCCTAGAGCAAAAACAGCAGTCATGAAACGAAACGAAAAAGAGGCACAGTAAAAAAACGGTGACTCTTGTACCTTGTACGGCCAAACATTATGACAAATACTACAAACTCACATATAATAGGTCGGTAGAGTACGAGGTAGGTAGAATACGAGGTAGGCAGAGTACGAGTCAATAGTGCCGGTTGAATAGTACAACTGCTCTTCATAATGCTGGTAGAATCGCTTGACACCCGTGGAACTCTCTATAGAAACTATGTATGGCAACCCTATTCCAATAGTGCTGGTGTCCTTAATATTGCCGGTATATTGGGCTGGCACATACCGGCACGATTGGGAGCCCCGTGTAGATATACTACGAGTATACAAGTGGTACACGGCTAAACGCAGAGCAAATACAAAAGACACACAAGAGACTAAATCGGAGCAGCAGGCAGGCAGAGCAGAGCAGGGCAGGATCTTTCCCGTTTCAGTCGTGTTCTTGTCTCCCTGTGATGCTGTCTTGCGTTGTCTGATGTAGAATTGTTTTGCTTGAAGGTATGTATACGTGTGCTGTCATTGCTGATCAAGTGCGGGCTATCTATGGTGCCGGTTGAATGTTGCCGTTGCTCTCTATAATGCCGGTAAAATCGCGTGGCACGGTTGCGACTCTCAATGATAGAAACTATGTATGGCAACCCTATTCCAATGGTGCCGGTGTCCTACTTAGTGCCGGTATATTGGGCTGGTGCATACCGGCACTATTGGGAGCCCCATGCGGATAGAATACTGGTAAACACAGAACAAAAACAAACACGCGCGTAGCACAGTAAAGCAGCAGGCAGCTACAGGCACACCCATACAATAGCAGAGCAGCAGCAGGCAGGCAGAGCAAGAGCAGGACCTTTCCCCCAACCGCCGTGTTCTGGTATTCCTGTGGCGCTGTGGTGCTGTCAGTGTCGAGCTCTGCTTGAAGGTATGCATGCCATACGTTTGCTGTCATTCATTGCTGACAAAAAGTACGGGCTACGGGTACAGTGCCGTGCGTACGTCATCTCAGATGCTGATGCTGGAAGCCCGCCTGCTGCGGGCTAGTCGTTCTGTGCATCGTGCATCGTCGCGTGCTGTCAGCTACTGGCGCTAAAAGCCAGCCTGCTTGGGCTAGTCGTGCTAAAAAGTGTAATTAATCCAGCCTGCTTGGGCTAGTCCTAGCGACCACTCTATTAATAGACGTAAAATTAGTTGTATTTATATATAAATACACGCGATGGCCATGGGATCACTTCGCTTGTATCGTCCTTGAATTCTAGCGTGGGGTTCGCGGTGTATCTACTGTAGATCCGTTTTTTTTTTGTGAGTAGTTGGTGTCCCAGTGACCGTTCGTAGCGTTCATGCCTTGACTCGTGCCTGCATTTTTCACCACCTCGACAGGGCATTTGCCACCGCAACTTCGACGCCGCGAACGTGGCCATCACGCTCGACGGGCGTGCAACGGTGGTGATGGACTTTGGTATGGCGCAGATGATGCCCACGGGAGCCGGAGGAGAGGTGGTTTTGACGCGCGATCAGAATATGCTGAGCGATATCAGGTGAGACGAAACCATGACTGAAGGTTAATTCGCTGGCAGAGCGTTGTCGGCAGAACCTTCAACAAACTTCGACAAAGACGAGTTGCCTGGACATGAAGCTCCGTCAGAATAACTTGCTTCTAAACAAGTAATATACTTCGTATACCAGAATAACTTGCTGAACTAATAATGTACCAGGTACGAAGTACCAGGTATGATGTATGTATGTATAAGTCCGAGTAAACCGCAGGGCAGCAATTATGTTCACCGGGATCTCCCTAGCCCTACCTCGCACATCCCGGGGGTGCCTGCCGCCGCTGCACGGAAAATTAATAAGCTCGTCGGCGATAAGTCAACGTGTAACCCTTTTCGACTACGCTCGCATCGTGCAGGTACATGGCGCCGGAGGTCTACAGGCAAGAAGCGTACGACGGGCGGCAGGCAGACATTTGGGCCGTGGGAGTCACGTTCTTCGTCTGTATATTTGGAAGATACCCTTGGGATGCCCCCATCTCAAAACTTGTTTGGGCCATGTGAGTAGGTTCTGTTTGGAAGTGAAGTTACAGTAGTACTGTTCACACAAAAAAAAAAACTGTTTTTTGCGTTTTTACCTTCACATAGCTCGTGAGTGTTGCTAAATATGTCGGCAAGATTTCTGTTATTGGTTGCTACTGCCAAAGAATCTCTCGAAGAAAGGCGTGTAAGTTTGCTGGTGCAACATCAAGTGTGTACAAGCTCACGATGTTTTTTTGTTCCCTCGCTGTCGGCATGCGATGCGAGACGGGAGGTTTTATCATACGAGCTCGGGGAGATATATATACACATGAATGGTGGTTGCTAATTTGTTCGGGCTGACAGCTGATCAATGCGCAAGGGCGTTACGTGCGGGGACACGAAGGCGGTGTGTCAAATGTTTCATTCTTGGTGGCGGCGGGACTGGTACGATAGTTTCTTGAGGTGACCCGAATACACGCTCAACAGTTCGTGCGTTTTGCCCCGTTTTTTTGTCTTCCGCCATCCGCCTGTCTGCCCTCCTCTGCAGTGCCGAGGTCGTCCGCCTCGCCAATTCGGCGGTGATACACACGAAATGGATGCGATCCGGCAAGTTCACGAACTACGGCGTGTCAGCGACAGCGATGGATCTCATAAGCTCAATGCTGGTTGTTAGCCAGACACGTCGTCCATCTTCGGCAAAAAGCCTCACCCACCACCCCTTCTTCGCGGTGTGATGGTTGGGAGGCGATTTGAGGGGAGAATAACCAGCGCCGCCGAGAAGATGGATATTTTTCACTCGATGATGGTTATTATCACTGCCGCCTTCTGCTCTTGTTCGGCAAACTGTGTCGGCTGTCATCCTTGCCGTTTGGGAGTAGTGGCGAGGAGCAAGTGTACCGTTGGCGAGCATTTTGGGGTCAGAGGGTCTACAATGGGGGTGAGAAGACACTCTCTGCTGCGACAGTTGCATCCTGGCTGTGTTGGCATTACAGGTTCTCATGCATATTTGTAGCTGAGGAAACAAGACTCTGTCAGCGTAACGTTTGGCAGTGAGTGCTGTAGACCAGAATGCAGAAATTGGAGGAAGTGGTTAGAGGTTTTTTTGTTGTCTTGCTGTGATGTGGCGTCCTCTCACTAAGCGTCTCGCTCGAAATTCGTGTGAAGCGAGTGGTAGGTTGGAACCCCGGACGGCAAGTGGAATCACGCATGCAGCGTTGCGGGTATGAGACGCCTTGTGTCTTCTGACAATTTAGGAGAGTCTTGGTGTTGGGGATAGCGCTTCTTCTGGCGACGTCTGTAATATAATAGTTGACCTGTTGAGAGCGGGAGGGTATCACATTAACTGGCTCCAGCGCACAACAGTAAGTAGTTTAGAATCAGGCACGGTGCCTTCGTTCCATTTGTAAGGAACCCCTTCTGAAAGAGTAGAAACCGAGGTTTCGATTCGTTATAACCGAGGCTTTGGCTCGTCAAAAACGTTCGTCTGCAGCGCCGAAAGCGTCCGCTTGGCCAATTCGGCACTGATCCACGCGAAACAGATGCGATTCGGCAACTTCACGGACTACGGCGGGTCAACAGCGATGGATCTTATACGCTCAATGCTGATCGTTATCCGCGCTATTCGTCCATCTTCGGCAGATAACCTCACCCACCACCCCTTCTTCGCGGTGTAATGGTTGGGGGACTATTTGGGGGGAGAATAACCAGTGCCACCGAGAGGATGGATATTTTTCACTCGATGTTGGTTATTCTCACCGTCGCCTTGTGCCCATGTTCGGCAAACTATGTCGCCTGTCATCCTTGCTGTTCGGGAGTAGTGGCAAGGAGCAAGTGTACCGTTGGCGAGCATGTTGGGGTCAGAGGGACTACAACAGGTTAAATTGACCCGCTCTGTACAGCTGCAACAGTTGTATCCTGGCTATGTTGGTATTTTAGGGTCTCATGTGTATTTGTGGCCGAGGGCACAAGACTCGCTTGTCAGCATTCGTTTGGCGTTGAGTGCTGTAGACCAGGGTTCAGAAGTTGGAGGAGGTGGTTTGAGCTTTTTTGTTATGTTGCTGTGATGTGGCGTCTACTCACTGAGCAACCACGCTCGAAATTCGTGTGAAGCGAGTGGCGGGTTGGAACCCCGGTTGATAGATGGAACTACGCAGCTTTTCTGGTATGAGACCCTGTATCTTCTGAGAATTTACGAGAGAGTCGTGGTGTTGGTGACAGCGCTTCTTGTGGCGACGTCCGTAATATAGTAGTTGACCTGTTGGGAGCGGGGCGGTATTATATTAACTGACTTCGACGCACAGCAAGCGGTAAGTACATCTGGATCAGACACGGTGTTGTACGCCCCGACTGTGCGGAGGAAGTGCTTCTGGGGAGTCTTCACCGTGGTTTTAGTTCACGTAGGGGTGATCAGCACTCAGCGAGTGCAAACTTTGCCGTCTTTTGTGTATATATAGGGGTCCGAATCGCGGATGAGAATGAGAGTTGCAATCAAGCGCTGTGCAGTGGCAACAAAAGAGAGCGCACCCGTTCGAGCTAAGATCTTGCACGGCATGGGAGACTGTAGATATGGTGTCACACGCGGTGAGGTTGACAGGCTTGTGTATCAAAGCACGTAGGCTGCCGATGATGCGACTGCCGGGCAGCGGCGAGGGTAGATGGAGTTAACGAGGTTGTAGCCTATCAATAGTATGCTGGGATCGCGCAGAAGCCCTTGGCCAAAGCGCTTTGTCCTAGACCCCCTCTGGTGGTTGAGTGTTGGAGTAATTTTGAGTCGACTCGTATACCAAACGTGCGATAAACGAGTTTGGTGGGATATGCTTGTGCGAATGTTTGTGGTACTCACCGACCACACGGAATAATATAAACATAAAATAAAAAAATGCCCTACTGGTATACACCCTGACCTCCGCAGCTGTCTGATTTTGTCCCCCTCAATGAGGGTTATATGGTTTCCGTGCACAGGATGTTAGTCCTGTTGACCCTGATATTGGCAGGGGAGTCACCGACCGGTATGCTTCACGAGGGTATGCCAACCCCGTAACACGCGCGATCGAAGTATCACACGCAGCTTGCAAAGATGAGTTTCGATGAAATTTTCGATCTCACAGCTGAAGTGTATTTTCCATTTAAAAAAAAAGAAAAATGCATTTAGGTCGCGTCGGCGGGATCGTCTGAGAACAGGCAGGGGCAGCAAAAGCTCCAAGCGAAGCAAGCTGTGTATCAGAGCGGAAGAGGGTCAGCTCCATAATGATATAAGTTTCAATAGTAGTGTCAGCTTTTTTTGCGTTTCGTACCGCCGAAAAGGGACGAGTATTCGTTTTACGTTGCAATGAATTGTGCATTGCACATTGTCAGAAGGCAACCGAATAGTAACTGTACGAAAAGATGCAATCGGCTTCCCATAACCAGGTACCAAGAAACACGCTAGATGATACACCCCCTCGGACAATTTTCGAAGCTGATCTTCTCGACAGCTGGGGGAATGCAAACGCCAAGCGATGCGTCTGTGGCAAGATCTCGACGGCATCTTTCCAAAACCAGCATTTTCGTTGTGTGTGCCCCCCTTTGTTTTGGAGTAAATCGGCTCGGAAGTTTGTCCCAGGGGGTGTGTTATCTTGATCATAGTATACGGTGGTAGTAATTCCCCAGTATATTGGGGTACTGCTGTATTCTATAACCGGAAAGTCATAGTGTGAGATATAGTACGTTGTTGCTGATATTATGGTAGGTTCCTCGTCCGACCATCCAACCTCATAAAAAAAACACGCTGGGGAACAGCACATCAATACCGGTACTTGGCGCTGAATTATTCACACTGATCGATCGATTGACAGCCGTCACCCTATTTCTGCCCCCTAGCTTGGGGGTACGCGTCGCTACCCACAGCATCACGCAGTGGACTTCACCGCGAGCATGACGGAAGGGATCCACGTATTATCCCGCAGAGTCGATAAGGCAATAAGGCATCCTTCTTGGAAAGTAGCCCCGAAAAGTTATGAGTTCATTGTTCAGCAGGCATCCAAAACGCGTCTCCGCCCACCTGCAGCTTGATCGATCTTGGGGAGAAACACTCCGGGAACCGGTACTCGTTTAGTACCTGCCCTCAGGATATACGAAGGGTGACTCTTGCGTTTCTTCAGGTTGTCGGAAAACAAAGGTTTGACTTTTCAACTATCAAGCGCGGAGATAGATGTCATCAGTTACACAAAAAGGCCATTGAGTGGCAAAGTGTATGCATGTGTGTACCAGGTATGCTCCAGACCTATTTGCTCAAGACCAACTCTGACAAAAAAACACGATTGGACTATCATACGTAGGCAAAACCATTGTTGTAGTATCATACGATGCGCGTAGACACGCAAGCTTTCTCTTTGAGGTGTATGTACTGCTGTGCAATCAAGTAGCAGCAGGTACTACAGTTTAGTAGTCAGATTCCCTTTTGCTATCGTTGCCGGATAACACAGCAACAACAACAGTAGACAAACAAAGCAAAGTATATACTATAAATAGGTACAACAGCAGTGCAGAGTAACGGAGTGACGGATCGGAACGGACAAGGCTGAGGGCTAGGATCATGATGTGGCAAACGATACATGATACATGCATAGTCTACCTGCTTGGCAGGGTGAACATGCATAGACTACGAGTACATGTGTTGACTATGATATGCCTACAACAGGCATCGGATAGAATCAAAGGACCAAACCTCAGCGTAAGCGCGCGCGTAGTTCGAAGGTGCGCTCGCAAGTGTCTCGGAGGAGCCCAGCAAGGAAATTGATCATAAATGGTATAACTGATTGCTTGTTCCCAAGGTCGGTGGACGCTGACCAAGGAAGTCGGTACGTAGGAGGTGGGTTGGAAGGTTGTGCGCAAACACGTCTCAAGATCACCAAGGGAGGGGCCGCATCAGACGCGTCCCCTGCTATTACGAAACGTCTCTGCATCTGTAACCGTAAAGCTTGAAACTGTCACCCATAGTTCGTAACATCTCCCCTAGCATAATGCGAATGACGGAGCAATATGCTACAGCAATCCTGTGACTATAACCAGGGGTAAAGAGCTGCAAAGCTCTGTACAGAAATACTGGCCTCGAGGATAGGCAAACAAACCGAAAGCACAGGGACCATAAGAGGGAAATAAAAACCCTCCCTCCTGTCTTTTCACTGCGAGTTTGACTGCCTGACCACTATTCAAGGGCTGGGAGTCCGTATGTGCGCGAAACTAGCGTGCATGAAAAGAACACGTAACTCCACGGGACTGACCTGTCTACTCCTCTTTGAGTCTGCCCACATACAATAAAGTCCTCTATCAAGATGCAACGTCAGTAGCTCAAGAAATTCAAACCGCCAAAGCACGACCGGCAAAGATATCCAACACGTTTGACAAAAAAAGCGGAACTCAGATGCCAGGCATCGAAGCACAAGAAGAAAACGTTTAACACAAGAAACCCCGAACGAAATAAACGATCAAAGGCCGAGGAGCTATGACGCCATGAATGTAGCCCTTATTGAGCAACCACTCACTCGTCCTGCCAAATTCAAGCCATAACCAAATAGTCAACACGACACCGTCATTGCTGAATCAACAAGGCACCGTCATTGCTGGGGAGACCATACCCACGACTTCCCTGCCTCTTCACAAAGCAGTGACGAACCAAGAAATAGGGCCAATTCCCATGACCTGAAATCAATGCAGATACCCAGGGGAAACCTGTTCCAGCGAGTAAAGAACCCGACGAAATCCCGTTCACAATCCCAAAAATAAAACTATTGCAATCGTACAAAAGCTTGCAACAGTTGTGGAAACCCGAGTTCGATTCTCGGATTGGACACCATGTAACGGATCGCAATGGACAAGGCTGAGGGCTAGGGTCATGATGTGGCAAACGATACATGATGCATGCATACCATAGTCTACCTGCTTGGCAGGGTGAACATGCATAGACTACGAGTAGTATGCATGTTGACTATGCCTACGACAGGTATCGGATAGAATCAAAGGACCAAACCTTAGCGTAAGCGATGATCCGCGTGGTTCGAAAGTGCGCTCGCAGGTGTCTCGGGGGAGCCCAGCAAGGAAATGGATAAATGGTATAACTGATTGCTTGTTCCCAAGGTCGATGGACGCTGACCAAGAAAGTCGGCAGGAGGTGGGTTGGAAGGTTGTGAGCAAACACGTCCCCAAATCACCAAGGGAGGGGCCGCATCAGACGCGTCCCCTGCTAATACGAAACGACTCTGCCTCTGTAACCTTTTAAAGCTTGAAACTGCCATTCATAGTTCGTAACAGTAGTGTTGGTAAGCAACTAAAAAAAGGGGTTGCTTTGATTATTATTATTATTTCGTTTGCCGTCCGACAATAATGTGTAGCGTTAGTGTCAACAATCAAACAGATGATGAAATAACCGAAAATGAAGAGCACGAAAACAAAAAGCGTAAAACAATGTGTTCTACAACCGCCAGCTAAAATACTACTCGCACCTCCGTGTTCTCCTGGCCCTGCCCCCTCCAGCTACAACGGCCAAGCCCTCCCCCCCATGCACTTATGAAGAAGCATCAAGCGGCAACCCGCTGTCCATATGAATGGCTGGTTTGTGACTACAGCCCCTAAGTTTCAACGTGCAGAAGGTTGTGCGGTATTGCTGCCTAATACTGCTATCGGTCGTAGCAAGGAGAGAGTCCCCGCCGTCTCGCTCTTTCTGTAGCTCTGCCCTCGTCACCCCCTCCCCCAAAACACGACTGCTCCCACCCCTAACCTTGCCACCTCCAACCGCAAGGGCCAAATCCTCCCCCCGATGCACTTCCGAAAAAGCATCGTTATCGAAGGTTTTTGTACCTTGGCGTACCGAAATGTTCTTCGTTTTGATATCCAACACTACTAGTATTACGGGGGAACATAGTAATCAGGACCAAATATGGTTAGAAAAAACAGCGTAATGTATACCTGGTAGGTTTTTGTGTATATCGTGGGTCCTGATTACTATGGTCCTCCGTAATAGTCGCAATACGAAAACGGGGAACACAGGCGTTCCTATGTACCAGTTTCACAAAGGCAAGAGCTTGAGACGCAGCTGCTGTTGTACCGCTTCTGCTGTACTGCTGCTGTTGTACCGCTGCTGCTGTACTGCTGCTGTGTGTACTAACTTTGTGGCTGCGCGGCTGAGCGGCTGCTTTTCAAAAATCAAATGCACCGCTCTTGATTGTTTTGTGTTCCTATTACAGCACACACTCTACTCGCACACACGCAGAAGCACACACCCATACACATATCATACACACAGAAGCACCGTCCGTGGCTGTCACAAAGGGAAGATGTTATCGAGTGCTCTACGTAGACGAGTAAGCCGTAGATAAGACATGAAATTAAGTCAATTCTCTCATGAATCGTACAATATGCCGTGGCTAGGCTCTCATAGTTGGTCGGGAATATAAGGTGATGCTCCGAGTGGAGCATCGCCCGTTGAGTCAATTCTCAAGAGTACGGTATATCCTGCGATTTGAATCCTGTCCGGTCTTGTGTTCTGACCTTGTCAGCTGCCTGGAGATGAATGAATGAGATATTATGAACCATAAGGAGAGTGCTATCCAGCACCGACTCCCCTGCGTCCCCTCGGGGCATCACATCACACATGGCATCGACGGCAGGAACAAGCATCTCGGCTGCTGTTGTACCGTGACTGCCACAAGTACAGAGCTTGGAAGGCCGTGTGATACAGCATCAGAGCAGCAGAGCGAAACAATAAAGTAAAAAAACGTGGGTTTCCATGGCCCTGCGCGCCTCGGCGAGCGGAACGCAACCCCTTGAAAAATAACTTGCTCGCGCGACTGAATGTCCAGAGCACGTGCCATGGAGCTCGGCCGGGCGCCCTGCGTACCCGCAGCCGAAAGCGCCGAGAAAGGATCCCCCGGCCAATGGAGATGAGCATGCAAATTTATGTCCAAAAAAAGTGCATTTTGCGCATAGACATAAACGAAATATACCTGGGTACATGTGCGTGTTTGTATTAGTATTTCTTCTTTCTAGCCATCGACATCCAGCATATCCTCTCCAGTTCTCCAGTGTCCGTACCAATGCTTCATCCTAGAGAGATACAGACTCCTCGCTATGTGATGACAAACTACGAGGAGACAGAAATATACATCGCAAATACTTACAGCAGTCGTAAGGAGATTTGGCCGTGCAATGTCAAACGTACTGAATACGCAAAGCGGGACATACACAAGCCAAGCCAGAAAACAAGACAACTTGCAGGAGAGAAAGAGCAAGAAAAGAAAAAAAGTAATAAGAATAAAGAAAGAAAAAGGAATGAGATCATAAAAAAAATGGCGCGGATCTTCGCGGATCACAATTATAATTTGATAAATCGCGATTTGCGCAACACGCGCCGAAGGCAGGCGCGTTGCGCGGCGCGTGTTGCGCACCCGCGCGTGTTGCGCACCCGCGCAACAACCTTTTAAGGACGGCGCAACAAGCTCGGCCACAGGCAAAAAAATGTTGCGCACTTTTTCGCCGTACATGCGATAGTCGAGAAAAAAATATTGTTGTGTCTATTATTTCGTACAAAATTGCGCCCAGAAAAAAAAAACATGACCCACACTCACTCCTTTTCTTCAGATTCGTGCCTCCGGGGGGCGGAGGGGGGGGATCAGTCACACTAGAATAATAGGGGATGGTTAGTATCCATCCACTCCCCCACGAACGCCTCGCGATTTCTGTGGAACCCGACCGTACATGCATATTCTCTGTCAACGGCTGGAGGTTGGACAGCCGGATACCTCACCTCAGCCGAATCGGTGCTCGGAAACGTGCAGATAGGCTTCGTTGTGCATGTCTGACCGGGCCGTGTACCATATTTCTCTGTGTCGCCCGTGGCGGCTTGTCTGGTGATAGGTTGAAAATACTTTTTTAGGCCATGTTTTTTTTTTCCTGCGCGCCCTCACCTCAACTACGAGATGGAGGATTTCGTCGAAACTCATTATTGCAAGGTGCGTGAGATACTGTACTTCGATCGCGCGTGCTACGGGTTGTTTATGTAAGTATCTCCATGTATGCCCTCATGAAGGATATAGATCGGTGACTCCCCTGAGTGCTGGCACTTTTTTTTTTTTTTTCTCACTGTTACTTTCCAGCTTCTGGACAAGCCGTGGTCACAGGTGTCGTCCCTTCTCCCCCCGATACGTGCCTTCATTTTTATCGCGCAGAGGGTTGAGCATTCCCAACGCTCGTCGATCTTCATCGATTTTTACTAACTCACGGTCTCGCGCTTTCCGCAAGTCAATTTTTAGCCTAAGAAAAGTTCCTACGAGTACGAGTATGCACTCGGGGGGGCTCGAACCAGCGAAATCGACCTTAGTGGTTACGAGGCCAACCCACTAGACCATCGGGGACGCCGACGGACTTCCGCTAGGCGGAGTCAACAGGACGTTTTTCAAAGCCACATCCATTGTAGCAGGCAAAATGCATGTGTTGAGGTGTTGCGTGTATTGGCGCTAGAGTAGCTACTATTACGGTTGTTGTTGTTGGTATATCGATTTGTTTATGCCCCCGGCGGCCCCTACGCGGGGGGCGGCCCTCCTGGGTGCACAACGCGCGTCTCGGGTTTATTTTATTCCTTGGTATGTAACGCCAGGAGGACGAGAGGATACGGCAAAAACCCTGGTACTAAAGTTCTAAAATTCGTCAGCATTTATTTATGAAGCGTTTACTTGCTGTGCCTGTCCCTGTCCCTGCATGTGTGCGTTTTCCCAGGACCGTTTCGAGGAGAAGCAAGTAATGCCCACCGAGCGCTTTCGTGCGGCTGCAGTGAACGCCTCTGAGTACGTCTACCTCTTCGGCGGGCGTGACCTGAACGGGTCGTTGGTGAGCGATTTTGCCGGTAAAAAAGAGTAAGATTTCACCCTATACCCACTCCAATATTTGCTGCTGGTAATTTGTATTTTGCTGTACGAGTTACCAGTACATATTATATCAGATTCCTTCCGTGTGGTCGTTAAAACGTTCGTTTTTTGGGCTATATAGACTTTCAATATTTCAACCGCTGTTGGGCTCGCCGTTTTTTAGCCTGTGCAGAACGTCACCGTAAAAAAACACGTCACCGGCTTTTAACTAGATTTGACGTTGATTCTCCGAGCGCAAACAGGTTACGCAACTCGCACACAGAGAGCACACCGTAGACAATGCTGCTGTGCTTCGTGACACGACACAACAGCCTTTGAGACTCCAACGGGGAACTGGCCGCCGCCGCCGCCGCCGCTGCTGCTGCTCCTGCTGCTGCCTGCAGCAGCTGCTGTTGTGCTGCTGTCTACTGTCTCGTGCCTCCTGCTTGCTCCTAAAAACTAATAAACTCTATCGATGCTACGTGTTTGCTTAACCCTTTTAGTACCGCACTCCCGATATGGGCACAAAACACTTGGAATTTGACTAGACTCATTTTAGGAGTTGGAAAGGCTGGTGCGACGAAACGTCACCGGCCTTTCTTTCTTTTTGTGTACCAGGTACCTATTTTTTTATTTTGATTCCCCGAGTGTAAAGTGCACAAAACATCACACCGGCTACGTCAGTCAGTACTCACGATTTATTTGCTAGATGTTTTCTGTACTGATTGTAGACTGCTACTGTTGTTGTATGCAGCAAACGTCCCGAGCACACGACAACCACTCAGCAGAGACAAGAGGAGGAGATGAACATAACAACAGCGGCACAGCAACAGCAGGACGTTTTCTTTCTCCTGCGTGTCATTGTGCTTTGCGCCAACACGGTCTGTCTTTCCCTCAACACAGGAGGCAAGGATGTGAGGGTTGTATGATGCCGTACGTCTTCAACTCTGAATCTATCTGTCTGCAGACTGCTTGCGTATGATATGTTGTTGTCGTGCCTCTGCACGCTGCGCTGAGCGAGCTGCGTCTTGTTTTTTATCCATTTTCACGTACAGTGTTGGTGGTGCACAAAACATCACGCCGGTTACGTCGGCGTTCATTATTCATTTGCTACTGGTAGGTAGATGTTGTTTTGTACTGCGGTTGTAGACTGTTGTTGTACGCAGCAAACATTGGGAGCGCACAGCAACAATTTTTTGAAGATTTTAGGACCACGAAGCGGAGACAGGAGATCAACAACACAACACAGAACAGCAGCAGCAGCACCGTAACAGCAGTACAGCAGGGCGTGCTGCTGTTGTTGCAGCTATTTATTTCTCCTGCATGTTATATTGTGCTTTGCGCCAACACGGTCTGTCATTCCCTCGACAGAGGAGGCAAAGGTGAGGGTGGTTGTACGTATGATACCATACTTACTTCCTAAACTCTGAATCTATCTGCACTGCATGTATGTGTGTGTGTGTTGATGTCGTGCCTCTGCACGCTGCGCTGAGTGTTTTTTTTCTTCTCAATTTTCACTTAATTTTTGGATTATTTTTTGTAGACGATGGTGTAGGATACAAAGCAGTAAAGGTAGTAACAGCAGTAGTGGTATCTATTAAGAATACCATATACTGTGCTGTACGCCTTAAATGTGCTGAGCACAACAACAGCAGTTTTAGATGTTATGCTGCACCCGAATGCTTGCGCTGGCTACATGAAAGCACCATCAACATCTGATTTATCACATATTCTCTGGATCGTCCCTACCTTCATTCCCGATAAGCCAGAATCATTTATTTTTATTATGGCTCCATGCACTTTACCGTAAGGACGCACGGGGGTGCAAAATGATGAAGCTTGCGTCACCCTTCGTCCGAAGGGGAACCTTGTACTTTTTAACTATTTTGACAAGTACGTAGCGCATATTATATACATGGGGAGAGGCGTATCTACAGAGTACACCGCAAATACTTCTATTTCGGAAATTTACACCCCAAGGAAGAAGTTTTACAACGTTCCTGACCTATTTTCACGTCTGAATTCGAAAATGTTTTATTCGTCGGGACGCTTTATTAGCCTTTTTTGTGACCAAGAGCTAGATTTCAGGGCAATGAGCCAATGTGAGAAGCTACCTGCATTAAGACCGATTTGCCGTATTCGGCATCTGGGGTGGGCCCATATTCGGAAGCGTATTGGCGAATAAATTCCGAATTTCCTCTAAAATCAGCTATTATTGTGGGGTTTGCACTCAAGGAAGGATAACCTATGACGCTCCGGTGGGTGCGAGAGAGCGCACGACGGCGCCGCGACCCACCTAGAAGAGGGTAAATTGACCACTTACTGTCGTGCTCGCGTAAAAATGGGCTTAATCGGTTGCAACCAGCGTTGGCACGAGGCATCCCAAGAACTGGAGTTGTTTTGTAGATCGACAAAACGAGGAAAAAACCATCCATGGTTGAGGAATGTTTAGTAGAATGCCTTGTTTTTGTGGGGTTTGCACTCAATGAATGATAACTTATGACGCTCGGCTGCGTGCGAGAGAGCGCACGACGGCGCCACAACCTACCTAGAGGGTAGATTGGCCACCTACGGTCGTGCTCGCGCAGAGGTGGGCTTAAGGCCAACTCTTACGTATAGTAAACTGATTCTGAAAACCGATTATGGCGGTTTCAGCACCTTCGCAGGCGTATTTGACCCGGGAACGGGAGAAACGGACCCGCTGCTCTCCAATTCCGACTAGCCTTTTTGCGAGACGAATCTAACGATGTTTGCCGTTTCTTCAGGATAGCAGTTTGAATTTTATAAAAAATATCGCAAAACGAGTTTCGGATATATATCGCACTCACTTTCGTCCGAAAAACTGGCCACTTGTTCGGATAAATAGCGTCCGAAACAGATTGTTTGGGGAAAACTGCGGTGTATCGAAACAAAATCAAATTCCTATCCTGATCTCACATTCACGCGCGCTGGCGCCGAGACCAGCGTTGACGGCGATACCGACTTTGACTCAGAGCCGTCTTTCAAGCTCGGTCACGTGCTGCGGGCTGTGTTATTTCGGGTGCTGTATTTTCGACAGAAACAGGGCGGTCGCCCTCGAATCCTCTTGTGATGCGTAGACGTCAAATATTCTTTTAGGCAGATTCTGGTTGATCCGGCTGGTTAGCCGGCTTTGGGATGCGTGGCCGGCGGTCACGTAGTCGTGGATCTGAGTTTTCAGTTCGGGTGGTGGAGTATGCCCGGGTTTTGACGGTTGATAGCGTCTGCCCTCGAACACGCTTACACTCATTCTACATTTCGAGGCGCAGTCGTATCCCCACAAGGGGTAGCCTCCGTCGAGCACGTTGGGATTGCCCAACCTCCGGGGGTTCGGGCTGCTTTGCTGCCGAGCGATTGTCGGCCTGCCCCTGGGGAAGGCGGTAATACCCGTAGATTTGTTTTCGTGAGGTATTGCGTTGATTATGGCATTCTAGTCGAGTTGGAGTGGAGCCAGGATGGTCGCCGCTGTTAGCGGCGGGACAGCCGCTTGCGTCAGATCACTACGATTGTTGGGAAAACGCGGCGCGCCCGACCCCCTCCTCCTGTCAGCCAAAAAAATATCTGACTGGGACACACAGCTAAAAGTGTTTAGATGGATCATTGATACGGAGGCGCTTACGATTACATGGCCATCTCGTAAACGCGACAAGCTGCTTGGGCTCCTCGTGAAGTGGCCTCCGTCACGAGCATCCGCTTCCGCGAAGCTGGTGTCGCAACTCGCAGGTTTTCTCAGGCAGGTCTCGTTTGCCGTTCGCCCGGGGCCAAACTTCGTGCACCGTTTGCTGGCGTCCACGGCCATGCCGCGCATCGCTGCAGGGGCTGATTTCGCGGGCTGGATGGCTAATCAAGAACCGGCGAGTCTCCCTTGGGCCCGAGTTCCAGGGGGACCTCGAGTTTCTGGTTTTGTTGGTTCGTTGACGTAGGACTGGACGCGCGGGGGGGAACCCTGCCGGCCCCGATGCATCATTTGCTTGAGAGCCCTGCTCGCCGTACGTTGTTTTCGGATGTATCCAAAACCGCGATCGGGGGTTACTGTCTCGAAACCAGTTTGTACTGGCGTTACGATATCGACACCGGGGAGCGGTCTCGCTTTTGTGGTTCGCGCGCGGCCGTCGCAGGCGAGAGTAATATATCGATTAACGTTCTTGAACGTTTGGGCATAGTCGTTTCGGCTTTCGTTCTCATGGGTTTGCGTGCAGCACGTCCGTCCGCGATGGGGGACTGCGTGATATCGCGTGGGGATAACGAAGCTGCCGTGCAGTGGATACTGCGTTGTCGCGGGGGGGGACGAACCAAGGTCGGGCGCACTAATGCGTTTGCTCGGCGTGCTCGAACTACCATCTGATTGACATTTTGACGCGAAACACGTTCCTGGAACTCTTACCGTCGCCGCCGATGGTATCTCACGCTGGGATCGTGCCTCCGATCTCTGAAATTTGCTAGCTGTTCGCCCTGACATTCCGTGGCAACAACAAGTCCTGGGGGACGCCGGCACATCCTCTGTCCTTCCGTGTTGTCCTCGAACTCATGCGAATCACCATTGTTCCCTCGCCTGAACGAACTTATCAAGGGAAGTTTTGAGCTTGGGTATAATATCGGGTACGTTCTACACTGCAAGGGTTCCTCGAGCGTTGTAATGACAATATGACTAACGTTTGGCAGTTGTTCGAGTATGAAGGGTACACGTTTGCCACAAAGAAATTGCGGTCGGCGATTATTGAGAGCCACTTCCTTGTCAACGATTAAGTTTTTCAGTCGTGTTTCGCGGGGATTTGAGCTCGGTACAACGCATCCCGTCCTCGCTAATGCAATCAAAGGCGCCGCTCGTTCGCACAACGACTTGGGCCACCAAACGGCCGTGCGTCGACCGATTTCGTGGGCAATATTACCCGCGGGCGAGAAGTTGATCCTCGAGTGATATGTAGGGGGTCGGGTTCTGTGGCTTTCGCTGTGGGCTTCGGGTTGGTTTTTGACCCGCGCGTCGGAAGTGTTCGGGGAAACCCGGTCGAGGGTTCACGAGACTTACTGTTTGCGGCGGTCCGACGTGGCTTTCTTTCGCGGAAAGGTTCAACTTTCTGCGGCGCAGTGATTGAGCGCTGACCGCGTAGATATTAGGTTTCGTGGGTCGACAGGCGACCAATTGAGGAAAGGGCCGGTTCGCGGGTGCGGACGTGTGGGGCCTCCGATGCGTGTTGGCGCCGGGGTCGGTGCCGTCGATCTCATGATCAAATTGATGCCCTGTTATCTGTTTATCTCTCCGTCGGCCCCTTTTGTTGCTTTTGGTGTGGATAACGGTAGATGGACTATGTGGACAACGGACCAGACGACAGCAGCCCTGCAAAGAGTGATCGCGTTAGCGGGCGCGCAGGCGGAGGAGTACGCATTGCACTGACTAAGGATTGGCGGCACAACGCATATGTCGGCGGGCGGGGCTACACGAGAGATGTCGCAACGTGAGGGCCGGTGAGCGTCTGATTCATACAAGTCGTACGTTCGTGGTCACAGGGAGTACGCCGGCTAGGTAGCGAGCGTAATGGCCTGTGATGGGTTAGGGAATGGTATACAGCCCGGGCAAGGTACAGAGCGGGGGCTAGTAAACCCACATCTAGATCTGGGTGGGCAGAAGAAGATATAGCTATTCGAGAAGTGTTTTACGAAGTGTGCTTCACAGTGTGGTGCACGAAAGTTGGGAGGCGCGGGAAGAGACGCAATACTGCATCTTGGAAGCGGGTTAATCCCATTGTTGGACGCTGGCATTGAGGGGTCGAAAATCCCAAGTTGAGATGGGAGAAGACTCGAGTTTGCGGATGCTAGGCGGGAGTTGTTGTCGGTTCAACTCCGGCAGGCCTTTCTCCTCTCCACCCCCCTATTTTCCGAGCAAAGGGTTACGCGTTAATATATGACAACTCCGAAAGAAAAGTGTAAAGTGTAACATTATCGAGGTACGAGAAAATGGGGGTTGTGGACGTACTTAAGACGTTTGGCCAACCAAGCAGATATACGCTTTGTAATATGGTAGCCGTGAGTATCCCACCACACTCAGTAGGGAAGAGAGGACTTGCGAGCAGAACGCGCAGCGGAGCAGTGTCAGCGCTATGCGTTCGAGGTGTGATATGGACTGGTTTGAAGTACCACTCACCCGCCCGTGCTTTTGAGGGAGTCAGTGGAGGTGAAGTTGGACGGTCGCAGCAACGGTGAGGTTGTTGCTGTCTGGTAGACGTACCTGTGGCGCTCTCGGTGCGACCGGGTGTCGTGGATTGCGCAAGGGTTGCGGTAGTGTCTAGCCGCATAGGATGTTTATGTCGTGATGCAAGATACGTCGCTTATTAGTATACCATACGGAACATTAAAGCATACTTGTTCGTTGGGGAGCGGCATCTTTCCTTGGCGCGGAAATGCGTGAAACGCAGATGTTGCGCTGTTGAAAAGACGTGGAGGGGGTGAATTTCCACAATACGATATTTAGTCTTGTGGTGTAAAGGTTCGTGGCGTACTGTACCGGACATAATATATGCGTACATCCCCTTTTGTAGGGGAGCGGCGTAACGCGCTACGCGTGCTTGGTTCGGGAACTCCGTCAACCAGAAAATCAAATGGTCAAAACGCGTTATCCCTATCGTACCACGCTTCGATAGGCGTACCGCGGTTTTACCAGCACATTTCCGACTCATCTGAGGAACAACCCAAGGCCATGCTACGGTAGAGGTGCACCCTTTTTTTTCTGATGCTCTTAACTTGAGGAGCCCTTTCCTCTTGCCCAAAACTGATTTAGGGGAGTATAAAAGTCTCGTCCTATATCAGTCAGATTTTGTCCGCCTCTTAAGAAGTTTATGGTTTCCGTGCACAGCTTGATTAAGACCGACGTCTTCGTATCACACTGTTGACCCTGGTGCTAACTAGCACTAAGGGG
>JAYJMJ010000166.1:7715387-7747525 GCA_036873875.1 Laminaria ephemera | reverse complement strand
CAGCTTGCAAAGATGAGTTTCGACGAAATCCTAGATCTCACAGCTGTTGTGTATTTTTAATTTTTTATAAAAATAATGGTATACAGCAGTGAGTACCCCGATTTTAGTATATGCATCTCCACCACGACTTGGGTGTAGCCCTTACCTGCTACCAAGATGTGATGGCGTTTTTATTGTGGGCGATCCCAAAAAAAAACGCGGTTAGTTGATTTTGCGTCGGCGGCTGATGTTATACTTTTTTCATGATGAGAGCACCCAAGATAAGAGCATTCGGGACTTAGCGGTCAAATCGGCTTGTCCCGCCATACTAAAAGCCATATATTTCCCATTACAGAAAAAAGCAATGTGTAGTTAAGAGCGCTTGTTTCGGGTTGTCACGGAGTGCTCTTACATATGCATAGGGGTACCCACTGCTGCAATTGGTGGGGCGGTGTCAAGCGTTTCAGCACGCCAACGCTGAACCATGAGTGTGTAGTAGCAGGAATCAGCCCGCTTTTCTTCGTATGGTCCACGAAGAATCGCGTTTGTTGACGTCTCGCTCGGTATGGAAGCTACTAGTAGGGGGGGTGGGGCGGCTTACGCTTATCCTCGGCTAGAGCCGTGCAGACCCGCTGTACCTGGTATGAATAGTCTAGGGATCCATCGCTGCACGCTGGACGATCCTTCGGCGGGATTATTATTTTTGATGGGACGGTTGGCCGACGCGCGTGCTGCTGAAAAAAAAGTTCGGGAAAAGGCGGAGAAATGTTACCATGGTGTTGTTGTTCTGATATGAATGCATCGCCACAATGCAGCCCGTGCTCACGAGGCAAAGTCTGCACTGTTTCTGCAGGGAGGTAAAAAAACACCTGGTGGGGCCCATCAGAACAAGACACAGAAATTTTTACAGTCAGTGCTGTGCGCTTGATATGCCGGACCTACTGCTGTATCTCTCTCTCTGCAGATTCTGCACGTGGTGGAACCAGGCGAACATAAGCGTGTGCTTTTGTGTTTTTGGCCTCCTCGCGCGTCCTTGGGCGCGGTCTCCTCAAGTATAGACGGCCCCAAAACGGCCGTTCGGCATTGAGGGGCCCCTGAATACGACTGAGCCTGGATGCCAAATTGACGTTTCTTAACCCCTTTGGGATGGACGTAAGAAGGAAAAATTGTCGAAAAAAAGTGACGATTACAGCTTCGGCCACACGAATCACGCGGAGATGGGGGATGTATCTGAGCTACATTGCGCGGAGGTCTCCGACATGCGCTCAGCATGAGACGTAGTTGTAGTTGTGCTGCTGCGCGCTTCCACTAGACGGTGGATAAGACTGCACTTGAGATATTTTTGGCTGATACGACTGGGCCTCAAAAGGGTTAACAGCGGGCCCCCACTGTACTACCTACTCCTAACCGGAGACCTGCTTGGTTGGTGTGCTTTAGGAAGACTCTAGGTCGCTGTGTTCGGAAATAATCTAGTTTGCTGTACTTGGAAAGGCTCTTATTAATGGTCGCTGTGTTTGGAAATACTCTTCATAGGTCGCTGTGCTTGGCGAGGCTATATATTATGCATAGGTCGCTGTGCTTGGAAAGGCCCTAGGTCGCTGTGCGGGCACAACTAAGAATGCTGCCTGCGCGGGGCACAAAAAATGCCATGCGACCCGTATGGGAGCACGTGCTTTGATCGCGCAAATACGTCTTATAGCAGTAAAAATTCCCTATAGCAGTCAGATTTTGTCCCCCTTTAAGAAGTTTATAGTTTCCGTGCACAGCTTGATTAAGACCGACGTCTTCGTATCACACTGTTGACCCTCGTGTTAACTACCTCTAAGGGGAGCCGCCGACCTATATCCTTCATCCGGACATACACAACCCGTTACACGCGCGATCGGAGTGTCACACACAGCTTGCGAAGATGAGTTTCGACGAAATCCTAGATCTCACAGCTGTAGTGTGTGTTTTATTTATTTTTATTGAAAAAACTATTTTGAGTAAACTGAGAGTGCAACCCGATGACCAAACCCACTCCCTAGGTATAACAAATATTCATGTTGCAAAACAAGAATGGCATTACGACGATTTTGGGTTAAGGAGTCCCGTCATTCAGAAAATAAAGGCCTAAAAATTTGCTACCTCTATCGTAGCGCGGGTCGAGCTGTAACGCCCAACCAATAAACGAGGCTCATGGTAGATCTCGGAATATTGCGTAGTTAGTGAAACACGTCTTGTTTCCATGGAATAGCTGACCACACCACCACGTCTGTCTTACTGGGTCTTCGTTCTCTTGGTATTGTGTGCTTATTTAGCGTTTTTGCGTTTCCCGCGCTGTTCTACCTCGCTTCAACCGCGCTGGCTGGGTGGTTTTCTCCGAAAGCCTCTGCGTCGCCAAAAACAAACCTCACTGCCACTACCGCCAGAAGAAGCCGACCAAATTGCAGTTGAATGCAATGAAGGCATCCCGAGCGGGGACCTCCTGCGGTGCTAATCGGTCAGTGGAATCGGCGAAAATGTCAACCAGCGGCCACATGGAAGAAACATCGCGTGGGTGGAGGGCGTCGAATGATTTGACCATCGTCTCGTTCAAGAGGTACGCAATGGCTTATCTATACGTTGTGTAGCTATTCGAAACCACTGAGATGCCACGACCAGTATCGCGCTGGTTAAGGTTTTCGCCGCTTACGGAGAAAATGGGATTTATTGCGTGTTCGGTAGAACCGCAGTTTTAGGCACCCGTTGGCGGCACCAAGAGCAGTGACCACACCCGCATACACTGTAGCCACGTCAGTCGTATCGGTAGTCTACTGCCGTTGCACGGCAGTCGAACACCGTAATGTGATACTGTGCCAACGACATTAGAGTAGCCAAATATCATTTTTCGAACTGGTACCTGCCCATCTGCACGCGCAGTACCATCAAACCCGTAGCAGTAGAAGCAGACTATTGGTCTTGAGCGAGTGGTGTTGTCGATACCACCACACCAGACATAGATTTAAAATATGTGTCTCTCCAGCAACACGCCCTATCCAATATTGTCGTTGATCGGCTAAGAACACCGTATTCAGTGTTAAACACGCCTCGTTCAAACTACTGTAATTGCAGATGTAGACTTAGTCCATCTCCGGCGACGGGCCTTGTCGGGATGCAGGAGAACGCCTTCTTGAGCGACTACTTCGAGTGCTTAGGCTTCCTTCCCCTGTCGACCGCAAGGTGAGCGGTGCAGTTTCCAGCGGTGAGATTAACGCCGGCGTTTCCCCGCTTGGAAGCGAGCCTCCTAGATTGTCGACTACCATCGTTGTCGTTGCCATGGTTGTATCCTGAACGAAACCTATATATCTCGTCGGCCGGAATAGGTCTGCTCGCCGTACGGCAGAGGGGATTCAAAATACCCAAGACATGAACGCAATGGTGGTACCACGCCGGTTAGTTTCGCAGTGCAAACACGGCACCCACGAGAGGCGGGGAAATCCTCATGAAATGTGCGTTTCTTAGTTTTTTGGCTGATTGTCCTGCTGCTGTAGGTGGTCTGAGTATGACATTACTCTGGTCGGTTTATTGTGAACACCACCAGGCTGTCTGAGGACGACCGTCCCAGAGCGATCGCCTCTTCTGGACTCTAGCGCGCAGCCGTGGTTAGACAGCTTTGGCTGCGCTGATGACAAGGCGGTGGCGCCTCAGATATGAGGGGCATACTAGGGCAAGAAAAGGCTAGTTTACCATGAACTGACGAGAGTTCAGATGCGGCGGAGAATCGGGGGTGGTCGTGTGAGCGTGCGAGCACTCGAGTTCCTCTGCCTCGTACGGCAGTGCACACTTCGCGCTACCACACACCAGAATGCAGCTGTCAAATTTGTTGGCGCAAATTCCTAGAACACAACCGCTGCTTATCGAATGGAAACTTTCGTTATCAATAGGTTCGTCGAACTCCAACTTACAGGGCTATTGGAGTAACAAGATACGCCCACAACACGTACGATTTGGCTCCACATACGCGCTGCTACGATTTTTCTGCTTGATATGTCTCAAACCACACATGCTGCGGTAAAGGTGCACCATTTGTTTTCTGAGGCTCCGCACGTGAGGAACTCTATATCTCACCCAAAAACGTAGTTTGAATAAACTGAGAGTGCAACCCGATGACCAATCCCACGGCCTAGGTATGAACAATATTCATATTGCAAAGCAAGAATGACATTCCAACGATTTGGGGCTGAGGAGCCCCGTCATTCAGAAACAAAGAGGCCAAAACAAATGATACCTCTATCGTAGCACGCGTCACCCACATTAAAACCCTATTATATGGGGTTGTTACCACGCCTCGTCACACGACAGCATCTCGTCTTTGTCTCGCAGTATGGTTCGGCAAGCGATCATCAATATCATGCTCGGTCAAACGCCGCCACAAGGTCAAGAACACCTTGATGTCGGAGCGGCAAGACTCGGGAGAGGGGAGAGAGCGGAGAATCTGCAGCGCGGCGAAGGATGGGGGTGGGGTCAGCCGTTGGCTAATCAAGATATGGTGGGAGACCCTTCGAAGTGCATCCTTTGGTGCACGATCGCACTCGGAGCCCTTCTCCAAGGCTGCGCTTTGGAATTTGTGAGTAGCCTGCTACTGGATAATTAGACGGCTACTGTTCGCTGTATTTTGCAGTCACTACTCGAATTAAAAAACCTCATCATTTTCCGACAAGAAACTTCCTTGATATTTTCGAGAAACACCAGGTATGACTTGGTTTGGTATGTTTGGAGGTGATCAGTGGAGTTCGTAATGTCGACCGGATTGTTTATGTCCAAATGGGGGAGGGAGTATGGCACTATCTGCGTGCCATTCATGTGTTATAATTCGGTTGCACCACCTCAACATATAGTCAATTCAAAGCTGCCCCCGCCTGGTGATTGGGAGGGGGGGGGGGGTCGCGAATACCGTGGCTTGTTCCATTGGTTTAGCCTATCAGCTATTTTCAGAACCGGTGTACTTCGAGGGGCTACTTCACTATCGAATCCTGATCAGTGTTGACACCTATATCGGCATGCTTGCTGCTGGCTGGCAGGCATCTCGAAACGTGACCACCCATGCCCGATCATGGATTGACTACCAGTTTAGACGATGTCACCACGTACATCATGATCTCTGTAAAATTGGATTGTTGTCGACGCATTTCCTGATCATTCTTGGATCATTCCCAGATCGCTCTAGCGCATTTTTAAAGTCGCTCTGAGATCGAGCTTCGACATACCTCGGAGATATTTCAGCGGTTTAATCGCATCCCTCAATTTGGTTCATGTTCGTACCTTGAGGAACATAAAAACCTTAGACGTTGGGTACCAGGAACGTCGCAGCTCCCGCGAGACGTCGTGGAGGCATTTACTTTCGCAGTGATGACCGGCAACAGAGGTATTGCGCTGGTGTCATAGATGAGAGGCACGACAAGCGCGGAAGGACAACAACACTAACCCGATAAAGCACTGCTTGATTTGGCACTGGCAGCAGACCACAGACCCCAACTTTATTACTGCGCACGGGAGGCGGCGTAAGAGAAATGTTCACTCCTTTCCCAATAACTATCCATCATGCCCAGTTGTACGTTTGTTAAACAGATCATGAGAGGTAAACATACATTTTAAACAAATGTGACCCAGCCCCCCCCCGCGCGCGCGCGACCGAATACGCGTCTTTAGGCGCGACAAATAGTAACAAAACGCGCTTTAGACCTCACGACCAAATATACCGACTGTTGTTCCTTGAAGGTGAAGGACTACCAGACGCTGGCACAGGATTCACTGCCGGAGGTTGGGCCAGGTGCCACTGCCGAAACGGCCAGGTAATGAAGTCATGGTGTAAACAAACGACCCTAACGGATATATATGGAACTTGCCGTTGATGCTGTACGTTACACATGTTGCCATCCTCATATAAACGGCAAGCAATGTTGAGCGTCGTACTTACCAAACGTTAGTAAACGTTTCTCGTGGGTGGATCGTGTCTATGCTCATTGGCATGGTGGTAGAGAGGGTCTCATAGGATTGGCAGAACCACGAAACGGCTGACGGATTCGTTGGATTGACCCAGGCGTCCTTTTTAATCAGGTGACTGGACACTACAGTAGATGCTCTATCTGTTGCCATGGACGACGAAGATAAATACGAATAGAAGTTCAAGCTCAGCCTCGAGGCATACATAATGAGACTGTGACTTCTTTGGGCAGTAGCCGGTGCAACCGGATTCATGTGCACTAGTCCCCCGTTTCGAACGGTTCAACTATTTGGTTCATGAACGGACGACCTAGCGCAGGCAGGCACCGCCGTCCTTTACTCTGTGCCTTGTCCACTTTGTCTGAATATATCTCCCCTAGCAGGGCCTACCTCGTGATGACCTTCTTGCACATCTTTCTGGGCAAAAGGGTGAGTTGCCATAAAACGCGAACGGCTATGTATCAAGTGATGAGCCACCGAGCGCACGAATACGACAGTGGTATGGCTGTCGACGCCACCGTTTAGCCATTAGTTCATCACTGAGTATCACAGCCAAGTATGGCTGAGCAGAGCGACGTAACGAAATGATTCGCCATCAACGTTTGCCTTAGATGGCTGCGGCAGATTTTAGTGGCTGCTCCTCGTGGCCACCGGGTGCAATGGTAGCTTACACAGAAGGAATTTATTAATATTTGGACTAGTTATGTTAAAACAAAGTTGATCGACTAGGCGCATTTCTACATAGAGAAAGTTCGTAAAACGTGTTCCCTGACGCTCCACGTAGTCATTCATACTACGTGTTTAATCTACGTGACCATCCACTTCGTATCCTCACCATTCTTGCCCCATCGTGTCATAAATAACATGCTCACTCGTGATAAAGATGCTGGTTTCCTTGTTTCTTTCTGCCCAAAGTGTGCGCGTTAAAGCGTTCACGTGGATGGTCGACAACTTGACAATAGTCGGGGAGTTTACGTGTTCAAGCTGTACGCGGATCGAACGTCGGACCACCCCAATCCTCGTTCCTCCCTCAAAAACCGATAAACGCACGAATGTTCATCTTCCATTGTGGTGTGTGTGTTTGTCATTTTGTGGCGTAACGCCAACTCAATTTCGTGCCGTCTCTGCTGGTACCTCCCTGTCTCGATGTGCCTAACGAGCAACCATCTGTTCTAATCGTCGCCTGAACCGCCGTATCGTGTCTTATCGTGTTGTACTCCTGTCGTGGACCTTGTGGCAAACGTAGAATCGGAACTACCTCGTTATCGTCGATGACATCCTGCAGGGGCTTCCGCCGGACGAGGCTCCCACGGTGAGGGAGAAATCCGAGAGAAGCATTACAGTTGCGCGTGACACACAGAAGCACCCCGAGCAAACACCGTGCGCTTGAGCAGCACAATCGCAAAACACGAACGGACCATTAGTTCTTAGACTTCGGGCCAACTAATATGTCCCGGTGATTTGATGGCCCACTGCGGTAATTTTGATGCCCAGTGAACGTGACGAACTCACGGGTGGTACCTGGCCGCATCGTCACGGGCTTGTGGAGCAGGACAAACCATGTTCACATTTTGGGTACGCTCGAGTGGGAAATGTTGCTGAAACGACTGAACGATGCCTTGACACTGTGCTTGACCAGGACTCCTGCCAAACCCCATACATTCACAAAATGTTCCGCCGTGTAGGGCGGTGCAAGGCCTTTAACGCCGCTATTCATTCGGCCCGGTAGTTCAGCACTACATTTAGGGCGACGCTTATTCCAGGACATGATTTGGGGACATTTGAGTCGTCGTTTGTTACTTTTATTTTGCTCGGACCCAGGACATGCTAAGCTTGCTCCAAACGGAGATGCACCAGTTGCAGCTATTGGGACTCAGTTGGCGGGGTTCGGGCGTTTTGAACAAGACGAAGGCATGGCCCGAGGACATCGACAACATCCCCGCGGTAAGAAAAACCGTCTATCGATGGGCTGGCGACACGGCGTACTTTTTCATGCGGGTGGTATACTACTGTCGACGTGGTTAATGGGAGATGCTCGTGGCGCAAGTATGTATTTCACGAGTGGTCCGTTGCGGTGAGGCCTAACCCTGTACAGCATATTGAGCGAGACAATTGTTCGAAAAGAGATCAAATGCGTGCGGTGTTCCGAAATAAATGAACCTGTGGAACCTATTGCTGGTGGACAATTATCGACAAGCTTTCACGCAAATGCTGGGTTTGATTGACTTTATGTAACTCGGAGGGGTTTCCCAACCAATGCCAGGTATGATTGAAAACGTCTTGCCACATTTTCCAGCGGCGTTACGCACGATTGACGGCAAACGGCTCCGCCTCTCACTTAAACGTTTGTACTGGAAATGTTGACAATATTCATCGATCGGTGTATCGACTGAGCGAAAGAAACAGAAACGCAATCACGTACCGGCCATTACAAATTGTGTTGAGGTGACTTGGTTTTCCAAGAGGTGCAGCAGCATTGGTGGTGAGCGAATGATTTATAATTGGCGGGGATGCCATAATGTGTGAGACGGCGATTTCGGTCCCAAGCCCAATCACCCCTTACAGACGGTGTTTTATGGTTGACTTAGTGTTACCAAACACAACAATCGCACGTAGGGGACAGATGGTGTTGGTGTGCCGTAATGCTTCAGCACAGGATGCTCCTCTGTGATCACGTCCCAGGTCAGCTGACTTCAGGTTAGCATTGTACATATACCCTGCTGACGACAGATCTTGCGTCGGCTCGTGCTACGGCTCTGACGATGACACATCAGGTAAACGAAACCGTGCACGAGAGGGACCTCTTGAACATATTTTTCATCTCAGATCGACGCATGCGGATGACGATCGCCGAAGACCTTTACGTTAAGAGTCATACGAGAAACGGGATAGGGAGGATGGGAATCACGAACGATGGCGGGGCAGACAGAGAACACAGAGCGACCCAAGGGCGAAGAGAATGGCGAGAGGAGGCAGGGGTTCATGACCGGGAGGCTGGGTGCTTGGAGGCGTCGTCGGGGGCGGGTCTGTGTGTCAGCAACAGCGACACAAGCAGCTGGGGTCTCCAGGGCAGTCCCCTCATTGGAGCGGGGGCAAAGACGTTCACCAAGAATGTCTTGCCGGAACTGGAGCGTCTCTCGACGGCGATTGAGAGGTGAGCGTAGCCGAACGGGTTACGCGACGAATATGTGTTTGATTGCTTGGGGATGTTGGATGAGGCTGTGTTCTCCTAATATGGGAGCCGATTGCCAAACAAAGGACGGCCTATGCCGTTATTTTGCTTGACTAGCCCGTTGGCGTTTCCAGTGCATATACAGGAAGTTTTTCTACACTTCCACCCCGTTATGTTCCGTTGGTGACTTGCCACAATTTGTTCTCTGTTGTAAAGTCTATAGTGGCAACTGAAACCAATTCAACGAGGCACAATAAAATTGGACCCGAGCTGGGCGAATCCAGTGCAGTGAGCCAAAATAGTTCGCGCAGTCTGACGTGCGCAGACCATGACCCCATAATTTTGGTTCCTGCCAGCGAGGGTAACCCGTAGAAGAGGCCAATTCCTAGTTGGGTATTCGCGCACTTTTGCTGCTCGCTTGTCCTCGGGTGGAGTGAATTGATGGACCTCAACGGTCACCAGCAGAGTATTTGGACAGAGGTTCCTACACACTGCCCAGTGTGCCAGTCTCCCAGGCCTCTGCTCTAAGTACAACAATGTCACGAGTGAACCGCGAACTATCCAACAGTTGAATCCCTGTGCGTATAGCGACCACTGGTACAACAGAGGCCACTACGCTCAACAGAATTGGTATTGGTATTGTAGACGCACGATGATACGGTAGAGAGAGGTGAGCCATTGTTTTTCTTAGGACCCCTCACTTGAGCTCTATTCCTCACCCAAAACCTGATTTCGAGTAAACTGATACAAATTCAGATTAGAAAAAAAAAACGACATTCCGGCGATTTTCGGTTAAGGAACGCCGTCATCCAGAAGCAAAAAATCCTAAACATGCTACCTCTATCGTAGCACGCGTCTGTAAGCAATGTTCATTGATTCATTCATCTGGAAGCACATAAGAACACGTGCTGCCGGACGTGGTATCCCCCCCCGTGCCAAACCCGAGAAAATAGGACGCATCCGTCAAACGTGAACAAAACAACGAATCACTTGCAGGAGTTAGGTTTGACAGACAAAACCTCATTGCGCTTGTGCCGCCGCCACTTTCACGCGTTTTCTGGGCTTTCACTCGTTGACACGCAGGTCAACCATAGGCGCAGGAGTGGGCGGCTTGGTGTACCACAGGTGCGGGGAACGTCGTTCAGCCCTCAAATGCCGATTTCGAATGTGTTAGCGTCGGGTGTGGTTGCTGTCGGCCTCGAGAGGCCAGCCACTCGGCACCGTCAGCCATCAATCTGACTCTTCAATGACAAGTCATCAATAACAACGTAGACCTTGCCACAGTTTACGTGCTTGGTTTCGATGCACTTGCCAACGTACCACCTGCTTGCACGTCTGTCCTCTCACGTACTTGTCATCTTCCAGCAACCTGGCGTACATGAAGCTGACTCAAGGAGACATGGGCAGTGCATTCCAGTGCATCAAAGCTTGCGCCAGGGTGGTTATGCGTTTTCCTGGGATATGCCGCTACAGGTTTGCAATTTTGCCGTTTAGCCTGATACTGTGCTTACGCTAGCACTGCTGTTTGATTCGAGTCAACGTCATTTCCCGGTAGTTGTGCCTAAACGCCGGCGTGAGGTATTTCCGATGTTTTTCAAGACGGTGTGATTCTTTCGGAGCTAGTGATGGCAGATCAGTCAGCGGGAAAGCTTTTCGCGTTCCCCATGTTTTGGTTTGCGTGAAGTCGGTGCAGCCCTCTTCAACGTGACAGCCATAGTTGAAAATCTCCCCCCCCGCCTTTAGGTGCTTGTTTCCCCACGCTCTGAACAACTTCATGGGCGAGGTGATGATGGTTCACCGTCACTGGCATGAACTCGTGACTCGTCTTGAATTGTGCGGTGACCGTGTCACCCCGCTAGCGTTGTCCCGCAGTAACATGAAGTGGGCCCTCTACAGTAGCGATACCACACTAGCTGTTCCACCCAAATTGAAAAAACGCGTACGGAGCAATGTTCGCAGTGGTATATAGACAGCGTCGCGACCCCTGATTATGTTCCAATTTATATTTTAATCGGCGTTCAGGCCTCACGTAATGCACGCCATGCTGATGACTTCAGCCTTGGTGATGTGCAAGAAGGTTTACGACCCACTGCGAGCAATCTACAACACCATCTTTCCTTTGAGAAGCACGGCTGCTCCGCCGATGGAGCACTGGCACCCAGGATATTCCATCTGCAACGACTTGCTCTGTAGGTATGATGACGACCACAAGGCGAGATTGGGCACATTTTATTGACTAAACGCCTTCGAGGGGGCTGTTGATACCTTGAGAACACATCAGCGCTCGAAAGCGGGACGCTTCTCTGCACCAGTCGAGTCGTGCCCGGCGTTATTAGACTAGAACGGCGATTCGTATCATTGGCCTGCAGGATGTGAATTTTGGATTCTTGCTCAACACAACGTCTAGAAATACTGTGTTCAGCCAATGACTCGCCACCACTTTCAGCGGTTTGCTGGGGTCATATACCATAAGGACAAGTACACCCGCTGAGACGGGACCGTTACACCCGCGGCGTTGTTTACGCCGTAAAGTCGACGTTTGGTGATCCCATATGGAGCACGATGCCGACATCTCATCATCAGGCGGTGGTCGTTGGAAGGGCACACCGGGGGGGGGGGGGTCATGGTTGGCGAGCACTTATTGGACCGAATTGATAACCGCCGCGCGACCACGATACTGTTTCCCAGTAGATTGCGAAATCTCTCTTCCCAGCCCTTACATCGTGGGGGGGGTCAGGCATACGACAGGTGGACGGTACTTATCCCCCTCTGGCGAACCACCTTGCGTACCGCAACGCCATCTCCTTGGTTTACGGGGTGAATTCCATACCAGCATTGCCCGCCTCCGTGCCCCGTTCTGTATATCCTCCCTTGTGTTACCAAAATATAAGATCCTTGCAGATCGAACTCAACCGCGTCGGGTTCCGACCCGGCATGCTATCATACGCTGAGGGAGAAGCTACCGCTTCTGCCCCGCCAGCGTCTTCATCTCGCCTTGGCTTCCCCCCATCTTCCGAAGATCATCAGCAGTCGTCGGACGGCCTTGTTAGTGGAGCGCGTTCGGCGATATCGGGGTCGGCTGTGGGGGTGGTAAACGCGCCACCGAGGTTTCCCGACGAAATTTCCCTGTCTACTCCGATTCGCGCACAACCGTTGCCACCACAGCATCAGGCCGTTGTTGATGCCGGCAGGGTAATGCAGTGTGCTTCAGAAGCAGCGGTCATCTCATCAACACACTCGAAGATCGGGCAATTGTGTGGCAGCACCGAGATTAAGCTTGATACCGGAGTCGCACGTGTCAATGGTATATTGAGGGCTCCAACGCTGAACCCAACTATTGAAGGGGAAGGCGTTGGCTTGCCCAGGGTTTTGCGCAGCGGGGGTACACTAGACGGTCGGCCGCAAACCGATAATGACGATGGAGTGGCTAGTGTTGATCCCATGAAGCTCGTCGTGGAGAAAATAAGGAGCGACCGCGAGAAGGTAGTTTCTGGGGTTCAAGCCAAAGCGGACGATGTGGCTGTTGCCGACGATATGTCCGAGAGCGACTTGGACTCCTTGGGCGAGGAATGGGAAGGCGTTGGTCTATTTTTATCAAATGCAGGTTTGGATGACGCGGTGGAGGCACTGATGAGCTCGAGCCTGTTCGATGAAGAGCTCAAGGACAAGAACGGTGGTTGCTTATAGGTCAAAGGTGTTCTCGTTATTGTGGTAAGTTGGTGTAGGAGGCAACTACGTAGAATATTAGGCGTCGACAGCGGACGTCGGAGTGCACGGCAGGGCTACAGTGCACGAAGTCGACCAGTAAAGAGTCTGCTCGCTGATTGCTCACGATATGTTGTTCCTTCTAGGTTGTGCATCAGAGCTTATACGATTGCATCCTGCCCCGTGAATGCCGTGTACAGAAAGCGGGTCTAAAGGTGGCGTCGATAGACTAGGCGTTTCTGTGTCAGGCACGTTTGGCGTCCACCCTTCATTTCTATGCATACATCTATGATACAAGGGGAGTGGCGCAAGAACGAAATAAAAGCATCCCTAACATCTGACTGCCTAGCTAGGCAACTAACATATCCGTATTATACCTGGTACAGGCTGGTTTTCGACAACCGCGCCAAATTTATGTGCCCGGCCAATGTCCATGCCGTTTTTCCTAGTTAGACTCCTATGTTTTGCATACGTGTTCTATGAACTTTTGCCAAAAAATCGAAGAACGGGGTGTGTGTGTGTCTTTTCCCGTCGGACATTTGGCCAATCCGTTTTTTTCGGATATTTTTGGGTTTTCGGGCGTCAAGGGACACCATTATTTTCGTGAAATAATAAATTAAAACGGAACACCCAAGTCTTCCGAGTTTTGGCAAGGGTTCAACGAACACGTGTGTGTAGTTTCAGGGTCTACTTCACAAAAACGGCGTGGTCATTTGGACTTTTGCTTGGAAAAGTGGTAAACATTTACGGCATAGCCTTGGGAATACGTGTTTGTGTCTAAATCGACCTTGGGCGTAACATTTTACTCTAAATCATACAACGTTGTCAGATTTCAAATAATTGTGCCAAACTTCCTACAATCATGCATTGGGGTACACGCCGGCTGGTTTCGAACACACTTTTTTTTTTTATGGGTCGATGTTTTGGGATACGGGTTAATGTACGGTAGGGGAGGTACCCCATTTTCGTTGCCGAGGTTACGCTCTGTGAGTCACTCAAAACCAAACTACAATTGTTTTTGTTGAGCAACATATCAAAACGTTATATGGCCGTGCGTATCGTGAAATCGAACAACACAGAGGGATTGGGCAGCTACTGTCGCGAGTGGCTCTGAGCCGCTTACAAAAGAAGCCCTAAAAGGGACCCCCCTACAATATAGTCTTGGTCTTGGCGCCATATAGTTGAAACCGTGAAATTGGATTTCGACAGAAGAACCAAACACAACAATAAAAATCTAGAGGTTCAGCCAAGATCAATACTTACCGTCGTGCGAAATGCTGGGATTGCTTTATGGATTCCAAGAGAGAAAAGAGGGAAGGCGTCCATGAGCTTTCTTCTGTGCCGTGGAATAAAGTTTTAAAAAACGCATTTATATTAATGCGAAAAAACTCGGCGAAGCCATTTTTCTGCCGTAGGATACACGGTTTTGGGCATATAACTTTCGCCCGGCTTAACATATTTTTAATCTGAGCATGTGTGACGTTTCCCTTCTGATCATACCAGTCCGTATGACACGAACCATGTGGCAATTCGAGTTGACATTGCATGCAGGATTCTTCAGGCTCAAAAATTGGCACAACGTGAACCAGCCTGCACTCAAAATCATGTTCCTGCCCGCTAGTCCAAAACATATAAGCAGCTCCTATACTGTTTCTGTCTGTGATTCTTTGAGTCTAAAGATCAGTCTGTTTTTGGTAAATTCATCCATCCGCCATGGATGGGGTATTGCCGTCACAACACCAGTAGCAGTAGTAGTGTTGATATTGTGTGTGCCATCGTCTAATGTGCAGCATGAGCTTCAATGTCGATCACAGTAGTATCGTAAACTTGATAATCGTGTATTGTGTTGGTATCACCACGCGCAGGTAGGGCTCTACGTAGGGGTTGAAAACTTCATTGACTTGGTGAACCGGGAATATTTACATACCATCAATCACGTGGGGATGTGCCCGGCGTTCGTGGCGCTCCCAGTCCGTGGGCTATCAAGAGCTATATATGAGCTGAGCTTGCTCTCCCATAGCGCACACCCGGTAAACATAGGAAAAAAGAGCTATACCTGGTACGGCATAGCAGATCACGCCCCGACAATAATATAAACAACATGCTGGGATAGGTGATGTACTAAACTGCTGGTATAGTAGTATCATAGCAGTTCTTAGCTCATCGACGGCAAAAGAGAGCAGTAAAAGAGCTAAAAGAGCTGTTTTCAGAGCTCAAACACAGCCAACAAGTGATATATGTTAAAATTATAAAAGCTCACATTCGGCAAACATGTGATAGCCAATCATGTAGCTCTCCCAGATACGCATAGTTCTACCCCTAATTGAGCTACGTAGGTCCGAGATAGAGGGTGAGCTAATGATCTCTGTCCTATATATCTACTATGTGGGCACACCTTGATGTGTGTGTTTACAGCGCTGTTACAAGAACATACATACCGAAAAAAACAAAAACAAAATGTACAAAAAAAAATTGAAAACAGTGGCGACGCAGCACATGCGCGTGTATAACGCACGGTACACGTCACGGAGCGCGACCAAACTTGGATGATTTAACGTACTCCAAACCTGTGCCTGCACAGGGGGGTCGTATGTACAATGCAAAACAAAAACATTTAAAATGGGGAACAAATGGAAAAAATAGACGACCTTTGCGAGGATCGAACTCTCGTGGCCAAAACCAAAATCGGGCATCGTGACCATTTGACCAAAATACCCAAGATCCAGTTTTGCGGCCAGATCGAGCGCGCGGCGTGCGCGAGACGAGTGTGACGCGCGACAGGCCGCACACACACACACCAACAGCAGCAGAGGAGAGTTGGTGGCGTGTATCGGTAATCTGACGACGGATCGCAGGCTCCGATAAAAGCAACTAAGCACAGCTGCAGTTGAACTCGGATCTGCCACACGCGCATGATATTGCATGCTGCTGCTTGTGCTGCTGGGCGGGGTTGTCACGACGCGTGCTACGATAGAGGTCGCACTTTTTGGCTGAAAAGTTTCTGAAAGACGGGGCTCCTTGACCCAAAATCGGCGGAATTTCGTTTTATTATTGCAATATTGTTCGTAGGATACCTAGACCATGGGATCGTTCATCGTGTAGCGCACTTTTTTCCTCCCCCAAATCAGTTTACGGGAGGGGTATAGAGGTCCTCTAAGTGAGGAGCCTAAAAACAAAACGGTTCACCTCTATCGTGGTTTGCGCTCTCTGCGTGATATCTGTTGTCTACATTCCTGTGCTTAGCTGGGGGAAAGAAACACAAAAAATCGGAAATATGAGGACCGTTGAGGTACTAATATCAAATACAATCGGTCCTTGTATACTTCCGTCCAGAGTGGAGAATAGCGTGGATCTGTCACACAGAGCAGCAGCAAAAGAGAGGCGGTGGAATACGGATCGCAGGCTCGGTCAAAAACGACTAGCCACAGCAACAGTACAGCGCAGATGGATATGCCATACACGCATGGTGTTGCCTGCTGGTGCTGCTGGGCGGCAGCATTATAACGTTGTGCTCTCTGCACGTTGTCTGTTGTCTGTAGTCTGGCTGTGCTCATGGAGGGCAAAAAACAGACAAACTCTTACATACGTAAAATATTACCTATCATACAGAAACTCAGTGATGGCTCATGCAGAAATACCGAGGAAAATCGGGGGATTTGTCTTATCCACGCCCGCAGACAAAAAACCTTAAAGGGGTTGCCCCGCGCGACACACTGCACGGATCGCGCCCAAACCTCGATGACAGTGATCGGACGGACGAGATGTGTCTACCCCCTTAGCAGTTTGGCTACAAGTGCGCGTACGATGAGATATGTCCCAAAACTGAGGCAACTTTGACAAATATACGTACTCGTATGGTTTTTAATTACCGTCATGTCTACCCGTCACTTTGAAGTGAGTATTCGCTTGGTTCTAAACACGTAAAACCGATAACCATCTGCCTCATTGTGTTGTACATCAGAATAACGAGAAATATACGGGTGAGGGAGAACAATCGAGGGTGCCACAGGTATTGACGTGGCCGAGCTGTCTCCAGTTCAGTTGGGTGAAACACGGCGCCGCATATATGGTAAAGTCGTACGTTTGACCGATGGAGGTGATGTGCGATTTGCGAGGTCCCCGTGTGTCAGGAATATCGACCCATATCGATGTATCCGAGGTCGGAGAAATGTACCGGTATTTAATAACGCTGTGTATGATTTGCACATCGTGTTGGTTTTGCGACACGAGTTTTCTCGACGTTAAAAACATGATGGGTATACTTGGTGTACTGCCTCCGTCCAGGGGTGCATTTTCATTGGCATATCGTCCTCGTCCAGAACATGTACAGGCTAGGAGTATGAATCGTACACGTGAAGATTGTTTTCACGACGAGATTTCTACCCCTGGCAGATTTCGTGTGTGAAACGCCAATCACGAAGTTGGCCGCTTGTACAGCAAGGGATGAGCACGCACTTGCTATCAGACCCTACAGCATCCACTGTGCCCTGGTGATGTCATATTGCCTACGATAGGCGCCATATTCCTGCCCGTGGTTACAAGGCAGGTCCGAACACGCCGAATGCACGAGTCGAAAACCAACACGCAACATCGAAAATAAAAAACGTTGATCTCGTGCAACAAACTGTCGCTGAGATAGAAATACGTGGACATGTTGAGGTATTTCTGACATTAACATGAAGCACTCACGCCCACGATCCGCGACTACGAGCAACATGCGTTCAGCGCTGCGCATAGAGCCTGACAAGCTCAATCAGCGCAAACCGAACTCCTCTGGGATGTGCGCAAGGAGTCCTTCGTGTTCGAAAGCGCCAAAAAGGTTTGTTGCTGCATTATTCGTAGTGATCGACATTGTAATTCCTATACTGATGCTCGGCTAATTCGCGACCGAACAACCGTGTTGGCGCCACAGACAACATGACCAATACACGCACAGCACGACGAACAGAACCCCACGAGCTCTACTTGGGTTCGCCCAGCCCCTTTGCAGTGTGGAAGAGCACGCCTGCGTGTTCGACAGAAGTGGGAAGTTTTGTGTTGACTGTAGTGCTCGCAATAGTGAGAACTGCTGTTTCAATACGTTGGGATATACCGGGGAACCGTATGATCGGTACGCAGCTTGTAGGCCTAGAGATTAACGGCATAGCAACTTGCCTCGTCGAACTTGACACGGCTTGCAACGAAAGCAGTGTAGGTAAGAGTTGCAGGCTTTCGTGCTTACCGATAACCCGGCCAGGTCGTGATCCGTGCCGTGAGCGTATCGAACGGTGCAAAAACGTTGAACGGGAACTAACACACACAAAATGTCAGGTGTTCGAAACCGATAATTATGCGGACCCAGCTGCAGTTTTATCTATGTTGAGTTCGTGTTTGTCCGTTCGCGTGCCCCCCTCCCAAGACAACTCCCCCGCACGCGACGATCATTGAAAAGCCCGCCAATCGTACAGTACGTATCAAAACCAAGACGCAACGTGAAAATTACGATATTGCAACATATGTGGCGCCGTGCTTCGGCCGACTTGTCTCGGAACGATGCCATCACATCACTCCTGCTGCACCGTCGAATCTCCGTCACCGCACGTCTAATTGCGATTCCCCTCGACTTTCCATTTTCGCTCGTCAAGTTATTGGTACTTCGATGCATAAATGATGAGGCCGACGCACGTCGTTTGCACGTAATCAGAACCAATAAAATATATAAACCACGCGGCGCCGGCTCGACACCGCGGAGATACAAGAACAGCTACAACCAAAGGGTGGACACCAATTGTGCCTCACACAGGCATACCTAAAAACACTCGACAACACTCGACAGCACATCAGTGCCGATTATGTGCACAGCCCGTTGACGAAGAACACTACTATCGCCTGCAAAAATCGTGCGCAGGCTATCACTCACAACATCGTGAACCTCAGGCGACCTGTCTGTGTTCTATCGAGTATTTCTTGCCCTCTAATCCTACCGTACACTGGGTAGTCGGTCGTTGACGTGACGCCGTCGAAATGTTCTACGTAGTGGTCTACCAGGGTATCTATCAATTTCTACAACGACACATACCTCCAACCTACAAACAACAACTTGCCGCCTCCGCAAGCTCTTCATCGAAAAGAGTTTAACTCATCAGCACCTCCGCCGCGTCCTTCACATCTGCATGCCTCACGCTAAGCCCGACGCCTTCTCTTTGCTCGTCCAAGAAGTCTGATTCACCCCCGGCGATAATGTCGACAACAGCCGTCATCGGATTTGTCTTGAACTCCAGAAACCACAACCCCGCGATCGCTCCCAACGCTGCCGACGACGACCTTCGTCATGGGATCAATTCTAGCTACCCCTTGGGCATTATCGGTCTGCCCCCGACCATCTGGTATACCCCCGGAGCGGGACACCGTTGGCAAGCCGATGTCTACCCCTTCATTCCTTGGGTCCAATGTTGGCGCCCTCAATATATCATTGGCGCGTGCGACTCCTGCACCGCGTTTCATTTCTGCGCTGCCGCAGACCTTTCAGACCTCCGATTGTGCTGACGAGGTAACCTGTGTTCCTGAGTCACGTTGTAGTGCTCTGTCGGCATCAACAACGACCGTATGCTGTGGTGGCAAACGTTGTGCGTGAATCGGAAAACGGACAGGAACTCTGTTGGAAGCAGTCGGCGGCGCGTCTGCCACCGCTAAAGCCAACGCCGATGCAGCCAATGACCCCGCTCTACCGGCATGGCAGTCCGACCACTGGTGAGGTTCTTCCGAATACGCTGGGAAGAAAATCCCGGATGAAGACAGCCGAAGGACAGAAGCGGTTGCGTCCCGTTCTTCGGTAAACATCATGAACATCATGTTATTGGGTCAAAGGCCGACACGGTTGATTTCGACCTGTAAGGATCTTAGGAATGGGGAATACAAGACATCATGGAGGGGACAGGTTACGGAGGCAGGCCAAGCACGTAAACAGTTCAGCCCATAAACCAAATCCATGACGTTGTGGCACGCAACGTAAGAGGCTGCCACATTTTCTGAGGAAACCAATCTCAATAGCGCGACAACCGTTGGATTGGTCTGATGTGTGTATGTCAACCATAATTCAAATCCTGTCCGTCCTGCAGGTGATGGCCTGCCGAATACACACCTGTTTAGGGCAAGATCCACAGTGGACAACCAGGTTTTACGTTGTCATGCAAACGAAGCTGAGGCATTAGAATCCAATCCATCATTCAGTCGGTGTGGTTCCGTAAAATGCACCCTGTACCCAACCTCGGAAGGATAAGGCGGATTGATGGAACAGCCAACGACCTCCGGGCGATATATTGAGAAAAGGTGCATATTACAGTACCTGTGCATGTATGCCACGTATCGCTACTAGAATCACCAACGTTAGCCGTTGTCTGCTTCTTTATGCACACCGTATCGACGACCCCCCATCACGGCGAACCCGTTAATCAGCCGATCCCCATCGTCCGAGGCGCTCCACAGAGGTACATATCTCCGTGTTGCCCATCATCGTACCTACAGAACAATCCCTCGCAGATGGGACGCCCCTCGTGCCACTCTTCAAGCGGTGGAGCTGGCGTGCCATTTCTAGGCAAGACAGAGTTGTAGGCCATCCTGAGCGGATCGTACACGTTGCTGCACATGCTTGAGGCTGCGACCGTCAGCACGGAGTGCACCAAGTGCGGCCTGTGCGACGATCAGAAAGAACCATCACGGCGGGATCCATCGGGTGTCCCGAAGCCGGCAATCCAGTATAAAGGATACCAGGTTTTGGAGAACCGTTAGTGTCGGTTCGGGACGCAAGATGATATACAGCACCGCTTGTGACGCTACACCGCTATTGACGCGACGCTGTTGGTACATTACGTCGTGCTATTACACCCCGTTATCCTGGTGGCAAATATAATCGGACTAGGGCGAGGTATATACGTACCCGGAAGGTTGGCCGATTCTTCCACCGGCAGCACCCCTCAGCGTGGGCACGCTAACACAACGCTTACAAGAGCACCAGACCGCGTGTACCGTACACACCACCGACTTCATAATCGTCATCATAGGCTCCAAACGAAGCACCCCGCCAAATGTCAAGGACAAAACGAAAGCCGAATTATTACACAGCAAACCGGATATGAGGTTCACCCAAATGAAACAACAGTGCAGCAGAAGCACACGCATAGGGCGAGCAGTCGCAAATTCCAAACCTGTAGCGACATATGCCGGGAAAACGAATGATCACCCTGGCGCAGGCTTTGATGGACTCGAAGCCGCTGTCAATTTCTCCCCTGATCAAGCTCATGTAGGCCATGTTGCTGGATGATGAAAAAGGGGCAAAGGGGCAGTCATGCGGGCAGGTCGCAGATCAGCACCACCATGAAAAACAATCACTGCGGTGACTGTGACGGGGTTCGTATAAACGTTTCGTGCTTGGAATTGAGTTCGAGGCTGTATGTCACGCGGTGGTTGACACCCTTGTGGCCAACAATCACAAGCTCCAGGGCGAGCGGATAAGGACATTACGATGAAAAGGCTGCAAAACTTCGTCCTCACCTGTGGTAGACGAAGCCGCCCATTCCTGAGCTCATGGCTGACCTGCGTGTCGCGAATGGGGTGTGCACGCAACAAGGAAAGTGGCGGCGCCCCAATGACAAGTAAAACTGTTCTGTTACACCAAAGTCGTGCAGAAGACTTTTATCTTCAATTTGCGACGGTCACGTACATCGAATTTGTGAAATGACATCAACGGGGCCAATAGCAATTATTGGTGTCCGTATCTCACACGTGAAAGAGGACCGCTCGAAGCCGACATGCGATTGCTTATCATTACAACGGTTGTGGTGGTAGTTGTGAAATAAACATGTAAAACGTGTTGGAAATTGCGTGGTGCACGCGTATCTTGAGACACGATTGTTAAATGGTCATTCAGGCGTAGCGTCCACCGAGTAGATGCCTGCGTGGGCATTATGCTGGTGGCCATTGAGGTCCACAGATGCGCGCTAGGATATGGATAGTACCTTTTGGCAACGCTATTTTCTGAATGATGGCGCTCCGTAACCCAAATTAGTCGGGATACCTTTCTTGTTTTGCAGTATTATTCGTTGTGTGCCTAGGCCATGGAATGATTTCATCGGCTTAAGGTAACACAAACCCTCAAAATTGGATTTGTGGTGAGGTACAGAGCTCCTCAAGCGTGAAGCCCACACCAAAACAGTGAACTTCTACAGCAGCATGTGTCCATGTAGGGATGATGCACCAGAAGGCGCACTCTTGGCAGATGCGCGACACGCGTGTAGCAATAGGGGTGGCACGTTTTGGCTAAATTCGTTTTCAATGACGGGGATCCTTAACCCTTTATCGCCGGAATGTCGTTCTTGTTTTTCAATAGTATTGGGTGTATATCTAGTACATGGTGTTATTCATCGAGTTGCACGTTCGCTTTACTCAAACTTAGTTTGTGAATGAAAAGTAGAGCTCCTCGATTGAAGAGCCTCAGCGAAAATAGCACGCCTCATGACAAGGCGAAAATCGGACTTCTCCATTTCTTTTGCGTTGTTGTTTCTGATCACAGACAAATTACCGGGGTCGTGATCCGGACCCGATAGAGCCCGCCGTGAGTTGTTGAGACTCGTTGTTTCGGAGTCCCCTCCGAACGGAAGCCACGCTCTTGAGCCCCGCATAACTGTGCTTACAATGGCCACGATACATATGGGGACAGAGACCTGACGATGGTCAGTCGAGAAGGACACCAATCCACACAGACTTGTCAAGACCCTCCGTAGTAAAACTTAACAAACGAAAAAACGTATAGGCCGGCCAAGTAGCCTCCGTCGGTACCCCCAGTGGGAAAACTATTGAATCCAACAACAATACCGACTAGTCCCGCCCAAATACATTGTGCATGTCGTTCGGCGACACCCACCTGTCAACCGCCCTGGAAAGGCGGGCCAGTTGCGGGAAGACGTTTCTGATGAATGTCTTCGTCCCCACTCCAGCGGGGTAGGCGCCTCTGCCGCTCCCACTCTTTTGTTGCGCGTCCACAAGAGAGCCCAACCGAAGTGGCTCCCTCAGCCCTGCTTCCAAGCGGACCTGCTCCTCCTCTTCGTACTCGTGTTCGAATGGTATCGCTCCGGGCGCTCCCTCGGACCCGTCATGTTGCGCATTTCGTCCCTTCTCTTTCATGCTTGCGGTGGCGCTCTCGACAAGCATGTCCTCGAAGATTGTCTTCCTCAAGCGCCGGTCTGTCACAAAAAGTACGTTGCTGAGATCCCTGTCATGCATAGCATCTTTGATCTGATGCGCCATCGCGAACACAATTGCAACGGTGACGCGAGAGCGATTGGAAGGGTCGGCTGACAAGAAGGTTCTGAAATAATGATGCGTGTAGAGGCTCTGTCCCTGTGACAAGAGCTGCAGAGGTGGAACCGAAGCGTCTGCGAATATTACTTGTGGTGGAGAAGAAGAGCGATAGTCTGAAAGTGAGCTCACGGCGAAAAGTGGATACCAAAGAAAAAGAAGAAACGTAGCGGAAGAAGAAGAGAAGTGGAGAGTCAGTGTGGTAGGCAAGGTCGTCATCCGATCATCATTGAATAATGCCCAAGCTCCGGCAGTGAGAATGGGTGTCAGACGAAACGTACAGCGCATGGTACCATACGTTAGTATACAATTACAGCAACGCTTTAGCCGCTGCAGACGCATGCTACGATACAACTAGCGCTTTAGGGGGGAATCATTTCTGACTAACAGAGCCCCTCATCTAAGGAGGCGCCTAGTATCGCTGGAGTACCGTCATTGCTTCTCAACATTTCCTTATGTACGTAGATCATGGGATTGTTCATCAAGTTTCACTTTCGTTTCATCTCGAAAACAGTTTTTTGAGGTAGGTATAGAGCTCCACATGCGAGGAGCCTCCAAAGAGCAGGTGCACACGCCTACCACAGCACGCGTCTGCGTATTTTTCTCACGCGAGCGCCAAGGGATTTGTTGCTCTAAACAGGCGTGCGGTTCTATAAGGGCCTAGAGACACCGTAGTAGGGGACTGCTACAGCAGACGTGACCGAGTGGGGTTGCTGCATTACGGAACCGCATCAAGTATTTGAATATTTGGAGATATTCTCCCATTACATGCTATGTAACCCACGTCTGGAGTCTGGGCTTGCCTGTGTTTCTTACTTTTGTTTTTGCTCCAATCTGAGCATAGTTGTTCAACTGAATGTTCATATATCGTAAGTACCACAAATCACAAGATATATACCCGTGGGCTTTGCTTTCGTTATTGTACAATCTCTCACGAATTGGGGCCGAAGGTTAGCTATTCCCTGCCTGGATTTGGGATCGCCACCACGGTCTTGTCCATTGTGTATTTAAACAAAAAACATGTTAATCGCTGGTGCTGTTGCTCAAAATTTTAGTTGCCGCGACACACGTCACATGATGGCAGCCGATAATGAACAGATTATCTGATTTTACCCCATGGCCGGCGCACCGATGCGGAGACTCTACCTTACAAGTACCACACTGTTTGTGAAGTGGAAAACAGAAATACATGTACAGCTCCATAATACGGTAAGATCGCCTTCAATCGCGTTCTGAATTAGTTAGGAATGGTATCCAAACCCGGCCAACCCTTGACACATGATACGGTAAAGATGCCCTAAATGGTTTCCGAGGCTCCTCGCCTGAGCTCTATATCGTACCCAGACGAAAAATTGATAACAGATGAAAATGCAACCCGATGAACAATCCCATGGCCCAGGTATACAGAGAACAATATCACATAAAAAAATTGGCATTCGGACAATTTTGGGTTAAGGAGCCCCGTCATTCAGAAAAAAATATTAGCCAAAACGTGCTACCCGTATCGTAGCACGTGTCTCTACGCAATCCTACCTCGGTTGCACCCGCGTCTGCCATTGCCCAAACGTAGGCCCCAGAGAGTTCAGTTACGATTGGAAATGCAGCGAAGCATGGAAGCCTTTCAAACTTTAGTATCACTCAACGAAAATTGCACAGGGTCCACCTTATCACAAGACAGAACTCCCCAAAACGCCTACCCAAACCACAAGGACCACCCACGAGTCACATCAATTATTGTACCCGCCAGTCACGGAAACTTGCATCGTATCACCAGCTAGGCGGTCGTCACCGTCTTCGTACCTCAGGGATGTGGTAGGTATCCTCCAAATGCTCTGTGGGTTTGGCATGGACGCCAGAACCACGCGCGCCCTGCCTGAATAAGTTCGAGTCAAACCCCTCCGTTTGGAACATGCTCTGCATATCCTGTTCCCATGGGAAGGGAGCCAGCAACGCAATGCATGGATCAAAACGTCACAAGTACGCAAAGAGGGGATGACCCCCGCCCCCCCCGACCCAGGGGAAAAATGACCGCACCGGACGAATTAGCCCCACGTATTCTACACGCGGCTATACATGTGAAACGATGCCGTCGGGTTGTATAATGCATTTCTTCTGCTACCTGACTTGAACGCACGGTCCAAAGCATAGTTAATTTATGTGCAGCAGTGTTTCCAACTCGAATATCTCATAAATGCGCATTTCGTCCGTTTAGCGCTGAACGCTCGCGGCGATGCGTCCTATCGATGCCCGATTACCCCCCGCATCTGGTGGTCCTCGAAACATTGGCACTAGACCATTCCGATCCTCGGACAAAGGTGTCGACCTACATCAAACATAACACATGTCGGTCGTTGTTGCCTAGCGAAAATGCTGGCCGATAGCACGGTTCGTTCTAGCACTGCTGGTGCATGCTAAGACAGAAGTAGCACCTGACATTTCCTAGCCTCCCCACACGAAGAGCTCCATACCCCACCCGAAAACTGATTTTGAGAAGAAGCACGCTTAACCAGATGAACGATCCCGTGGCCTTGGCATTTAACGAACAGTATCGTAAACGCACTTTGAGATTCGAAAGGTACTGGGCAGTCTAATTACTAGTAATTGAGGAGCCCCGTCATTCCGAAACGTTTTGGCGGAAAGCCAAAAAAAGGTACAGCACCCCTATCGTAGCCCTTGTCTGAGGCAGATATTTGCCACGCAACTGTCTTTCTTGCGAGTGCTCACCGTCGGAGCCATGCCTGGAGAAAGTCCCTTTAGGATGTTGTGAACGAAAGCGAGATGCGTCCGGTTGTTCTCCTACCCGTCGTGTGAGAGGGGACCATAACGGGGGCAGGATACGGTACGGCACGGCGGGTAAGGCGTCGAGACCAGGTCGGGATTTCGAAAGGAAACAACACAAAAGACGCTGGTACGGCAGAGGTAGCACGTTTCGGCAGAAGCATGTTCTGAATGGCGGGACTCTTTAACCCAAACTCGTACGGATGTACATCCTACGTTGAAAAATTGTTCATTGGTATACCTAGGCAATCTTACTTTGCAAATTGTCCATTGGTATAACTAGGCAGTGGGATTTTTCATCGGGTTGCGCTTTGATTTTGCTCATAATAGTGCTTTTGGTGTGGTAAGAGCCTCAGAAAACAATGTGGACCCCTGCCTCCGTAGCACGCGTCAAAATATACTTCGAAGTATACAGACAAAACTGCGTTGACGTCATCACCAGACAGGAACACCCAGGAATCTTTGACAAGAACAACGTTGGGTGGTAGACGGTGAGGGGCGGGTGAGGTTCGATCGTGGTGAAGGCTAGACGCGGGAACGTCGTGTTTATTGTCCTTTTTCTAAGCCATTCGCGTCATCACCTCCACGGGCTGGCACTATCTAGAAACTAACGCGCTGATCACGAGCGAATAGGGCACGAACCAAAACGACGGTTCCCCCATGGTTAACGTAGCCGGCGGTAATGACCAGTTAGAGTGAACACGAATATGACTAGGATCCTCGAACTGTAACTGCAGGCAGCAGGGTACTCCGAAATTTTGCCTGGGGAAAAACGTTGGGTCAATCGGTAAGTTTAGCAAACTCGACCAGTCTTCATAACGTCACTCACAACATCAACCATTATTCTTGAGTCACCAACAAAAGCAACTACGCAACGAAGGGGGCACAACCACCGTTTGTAGGTTCCTACCTGCAAGCGCCCCAGCCAAACTGCTAAATTAAAAACCTTCCCTGCGTTGCTCCGCTTCTTCGTGTCTGAGTCGGACCCTCGGTGACACAATAATGGCCACAAGACGGCGTCGTCTGCCGTATCGCGGTCGTGTTCGCCTGATGTGTGTGTGTATCCCACAAATATGCGATGTCGATGTACGTTTACTTGCCTGATCCCCGAGAAAGTTGTGTAAGACGGCCATGACGAGGTAGGCCCTGGCAGTTGAACGAGGTTCATAGGAGAGATAAGGAACATAAGGCGGTGCATGGAGCATTACTTAGCCTTCGTCGGATTTTCCGTCCACGAACTAACGAGTCAAAACGTTCCAAACGGGGGTCAAGCCATCTGACGCTCGCTACGGTAGAGGTGCACCATTTTGTTTCTGAGGCTCCTCACCTGAAGAGCTGGTATCTCACCCAAAACCCGATTTTGAGTAAAGCTGAAAGCGCAACCCGATGCACAACCCCATGGCCTAGGTAAATTCACACAAATCATATTGCGAAACAAGAATTATATTAAAACGATTTTTAGGTTAAGGAGCCCCGTCATTCGGATAATATCCGGGTGCATCTGCGTATGTTGATTTAGGCCAAAACTCGTGACTCACTCTTCTGACATGAACTTTAACGCACCCACTCATCGACTGAAATCGACTTTCTTCGCAAGACCCTCCGGGTGCGGCAAGAATGGTGTCGTCGTTTTACCGACTGAGCCAATCAACTGTTTCGTGCTCTATCCACTCGATTATATGAAGCACCCTATCTTCCCCCCTGTTAATCAACTATCCCATGTTGAGCGAAACACTCGCTCAATGTTTGACATGATCTCACCTGGCCGTTTCTACGGTGGTTCCGGAAAAGCACTCCGCCAGTGAATCCTGTGCCCGCTCTAGGTACCCCGTCACCTTGAAAAAACCCGGTCAAACTTCGCTTGAGCACTTTGTGTTAGATGAAGGGTATTTCATCTATATCCATATCACGCTGCTACACTCGGATTCCGGTGGAAATGGAGAAGCAAAAACATTTCCTTGGCGTGTGCCTATCCAGCTCGGTTTGGGTCAAGGATATATCTAACCCAATCGGACAGGCAACGAAAATGATCGCAGCGCTTCGAGACTCTATCCTTCCCGCTGTAAGCATCGCATGCTTTCGCTGCGGTCTACTCCCAGCGTCAAAACAAGATACGAAGTACACTTTGTGTCGGCGTTGTGGTTTGGCGGCGACCACTTCACGTCTGCCCGATGACGCCCAAACATTACGGACGCTTATGACTATAGGGGTAGCAGTTTTTGTGGAAAACATTTCTTTCTGACGAGGCTTTTGAAGTGAAGTAGCTACCTATTAGTAATATCGTTGGAATATCTTGTGGTTCACGTTCTTCACCTAGGCCGTTGGAATATTCATCGGGGTGCGCGCTTTCGTTAAGTCAATGGATGGGTGAGGTGGAGAGCTCCTCCTATGGGGAGCCGCAGAACAAACCGACTCTACCCCTGTCGTAGCGTACGTGTAGAGTTGTGGCCGGCGCTTCTGGTGAAACTATACATCTCCACGTAGACGTTTGGTTGCTCCGGTGTAGGACAATACTGCAGACGCAGGTTCACGCTGAGCATGCAACGCACGACAGCTGGCAAGACGGATCCGAGAAAAATCCGAGGTCAATCGGAGAATATTCCTAGCATGATCCCATACCGATCCAAGAAGACGCAAGACCGGCCTAAGAGACACTCTTTAACTATCAGAGGGAGCATGGGGCATATTCCCACTGTCAATCGAGCATTCTAGATATGCTGGCGCCGGAAGCAGTGGCTGTACATCGAATGTGCAACGCGGGCCGTCGTGATTGCCGTACGTCTGAAAGGTAGCATCTAAATCAACGCTGATGCGCATTTAACTACCGTGTACTTGTAGCCCGTCAAGCTACACCGCCTCTATTGGATAGCGAACCGCCCTAGTAGAGAGCACCATATTATCTCGCCCGCTTGTCTATCTTTCAGTGGGGACAGCCGCACAGGATCGAAGGATGGAGTGGCGGGATAGAAAAATAACCCATTATGGCACACCAAAAGCGCTCAGACCGTGTCGAGTGCTTGATACTGACAATGCGGCCAATGTACGAACTTCAAACAAACCCACCACAAAACACAGCACCAAGCCAGACCGGACGGATCTTCAATACCAGTCATGCCTCTAAGAGACCTAGGGCCCCAAATTGTAATAACACGGCAGCAGTCATCGCCTTCGTATCCTGCAGTAAGCAACTTACAAACTCCAAGGAGCAGCCTTGCAGGAGCGCCCCGAGGGCGATTGCGCACCAAAGGATGCACTTGGACGGGTCGCCCACCCCATCTCGATTCCCCAACGCCTGACCGCACTCCCACTCCCCGTCTTCCTTCGAGTACCCCCCTTCCCCTCCGCCCGCGAGGCTGCCCGGTCCTTCGCCGACACTTTCCTTGGCCTTTGTCGGGATAGGGTGAAGCATAATCTGGACCATCGCTTGCCGAACCGTACTGCGGGAGAACCGGGCGAAACTTTCACGTTACGAGTTGTGCTACAAGCTGCACCATACACATTGCACGAGTCACTAGATGTTCTCGCCTGTCGTTGGTGCTGTGTCTGCATTTCAATACCAAACGATTGGCTTCGTCGATTTAGTGTCTCGCGTGTATCGATGTTTGTCCAATGTCCCAGACTGTGCAGCCAGCATACGGTTCGCCGATAAGAGAGGCACATGTCATTAAGAGATTCTCGTGGCAGCGATAATACAGGTAACCATGATCATAGAAGGCTCGTCTAATTCACGGCACAGAGTAGCATTGCCCCACCCACCTTGCGCTCGCTATAGGAAGGAAGCCCAAGCACTCGAAGAAGTCGTTCAAAAAGGCGTTCTCCTGCATCCCCACAAACCCCGTTGCTGGAGACGGTCTCAGTCTACACCTGTAATCGAAATATGTTTGAAAATGGCTTGGTCATGCCCTAAATGAGACGTCCAAAGCTGATTGGCCTTGATGTTGGATAGAGCCGGTTGCTTGCCTTGTTCCACAAACACATGGTTTACACCGTTGGCCTTGATGTTGGATAGAGCCGGTTGCTTGCCTTGTTCCACAAACACACGGTTTACACCGTTGTCGACGACACCACTCCCGTGCAACCAATTGCCTTCCTTCTACCCCTGCCTTCGATAATTATGTGGATGCGCCTGCAGACGTACAGGTTGCTGCTACGATACACCCGTTTGGCGCTACAGTATTGGCGTTACCGTGGTGACATTGCAGACGTTCGAGCACCGCGTTTGTGGTACGATAATACTGCTGAGGCTGACGATTGCTACCGTGTATTGTCGTATGGGTAAAGCTCTTGGCACTGCCGAAATGTCCCTCGTGCTGCGGTGCGACCGGCAATAGACACGTGCTACGACAGGGTTATCACGTTTTGGTCGAAAACGTTACTGATTGGCGAGGTTCCTCACCTGAGAAAACAACCAAATGTCGGCGAAATATCCTGTGATTTGCGTTCTATACGTAGACCGGTGGGTTATTCGTCGAGGTGCGAATTTATTTTTCTCGACATCAGTGAATAGGTGGGGCGGGGAGATCCTCATATAACGAGCCGCAGAAAAATTGGGTGCTATTAATATCTACTATTGTAGCATTCATCAGTAAGCGCATTCTTGGTCGGCGGCGTCAAACGTAACCAGCAAGACACGTATCGCGGTATCTCGAATGGAAGAGGTGTTTGACTTATGGCTCCGCCATTTCGTGCCTCTTGACGGAGACAACATCGAACCAAATCGACGACCTCCACCCTCGTGACGTCCACAGGATTTTCCCGCAGGTTGTTGTCTTCGCTACCTCCACCGGCTGCATGGTCCCGCTAGAGATCCTCCGCCGGGAGGCCTCTCTTGCCTTCAACTGCAGTTTGTTCGGCTTCTTCTGGCGGTAATGGCAGTGCGTCTTGTTTTTCGCGATGCAAGAGCTGGCCGATGGCAACCAAATTAGGGTTAGGGAGAGAGTGCGGCGCGGGAGCATTTAAACGTGGGAAATGATAAAAACAAGAAATAGGTAAATACGGAAACGAAGGCCCGGTAAGAGCGGCGGGGTGGTGTGGGGAAGAATTCCATGGGAAGATAGGTTTTAGGCTGTCGCGGGTTTATTGAGACAGCAATATCCTCTGGCTGTTTACAAACCTTAGGTATGCTCAGAACATTGCAATTCGAAGCCACGCGGCGACCAACACTACAGACGTCGGCGTTGCTTGCAACATTTTATGCAGCAGATCACATCGGCACCCAACGGCATGCAAGCAGTAAGGGCGCATTCCGCCCATGACCGGCAAACTTAGACTCAGTCACACAGGTGGCGGCCCGCCAGTGGGAGAAGGGTTTGAAGTTCGTTTGTACTGACCGGCAACTCACATGAACAAGAGCGTATACCATCAGCTTTCCAGGGCACCCCTGTCGTTGAAACGTCGGATGCCGACAGACTGTACCTCGAACAGGTCGAAGTTGGTGCCTCTCCGGGTCAAGAATAATACCGATCACATTCTATTATAGGGGTACAGATGCAGTTTTGGGCAAAACTGTTTTTGGCTAACAGGGCTCCTCAGTCGAGGAAGTGTTTACTATCGTTGGTGTACCGTTTGTGTTTCGCTATATTGATTGATACATACCTATGCCATGGGCTTGTTCATGAAGTTTCACTTTCATTGTGTCTCCAAATCAATATTTTGGGGTAGGTATAGAGTGCATCTCCACCGAAGCACCCGTTCTCCGTGTTGTGGCCACCCCAATGGCGTCCACTGTAGGCTCCAAACCTCGCGGGTGGTTTCATCGTAAGAGCACACAAACTCCCTCCAAACGAGCTTGTGATTAGCGCTCACGAAGGCTTGGGTGAGTTCCGTCGCCGCGAAGAGACTTCTGTGTTGGGATAGGCTGGGGCGTCCAAAGGTTGGACATCAATTTTCCCGTTAGAAGCGGATGGAGAGCGGGAAAGGCTGACATGTTGAGGAGGGAGGCAAACCTGGTCCCCGGAATGCCCGTTTGGCACAGGCACCCACGCGCTTCCGGCAGGGTGGTGGTGCAGTGACGGGGGGCTTACAAAGAACGAGCGATCGGTTATATATCTGAAAATGCCTGGTTGGTGCAGACGCTCTCATGCGTCGAGAACGGGCAATCAGTTACATCGCCGAGAGGCCTGGTTGGCAGCGACGCTCTCATACGTCGGGCTAGGGGGGGGGGGTGTTGCAACACATTTATGAAATCGAGCAGCCTTTAGAAAATAAC
>JAYJMJ010000166.1:7671678-7681768 GCA_036873875.1 Laminaria ephemera | reverse complement strand
CTTGTGCAAAAAATTGACTTGCGGAAAGCGCGAGAGCGTGAGTTAGCAAAATTCGATGAAAATCGACGAGCGTTGGGGAATGCCGAACCCTCTGCGCGATAAAAAAATAAAAAATGAAGGGACGACACTTGTGACCACGGCTTGTCCAGAAGCTGGAAACTAAAAAAAAGTGAGAAAAAAAAAAAATTAAAAAAAAAACCACCCAAAGCTAAAAGTGCTATTCGATGAAAAATAGGTGCACTATTAATAGGTGCACAACGAAACATTTAGCAATCAAGAGAACGGAATTCCGACGGTTTTGGGTTAAGGAGCCCCGTCTTTCAGAAACAAAGAAGCCGAAAAGGGCTACCTCAATCGTAGCGCGCGTCTTTTTCGCTCATTACTCATTACTCATTACCGTATATGACGGTGTATATCACGCCCCCTCGCGCGAAATTCAACGACGATTTTCTCGACGACCGGTGCGGTTTAAATGCCAAGCGACATCACGTCTGTCTACGGAAAGATCTCGACGAGATCTTCCGAAAGCCGCCATTTTCATCGCTTTATGCCCCCCTGGTTTCGGAGGAAATCGGCTCTGAAATTCATCCCAGGGGGTGTTATACACTTGCCATATACGGTATATATATGCCTGGGTCCCAAAAGGGTTAAGACGCGTGCTATCAAAGGGGATAGCAGTTTTTGCCGAAAATATTTCTGACTGACGGGGCTCCTCGGCTGAGGAAGACGTGTGCTACGGTGGTAGTAGAAGTAGCACTCTTTGGTTGAGTAATGTTTCTGAATGACGGGGCTCCTTAACCCAAAATTCGTCGAGATGTCATTTCTTGTTTTTCCAATATGGATATTTTATATACCTTAGGTCATGGGTTTGGTCATCGTGTTGCACTTTCAGTTTTTACTCGAAATAAGTTTTTGGGTGAGAGGTAGTATATGAATGAAGCTCCTCCAGTGTGAGGAGCCTCAGAAAAAAAATGGTGCACTACCTTTACCGTGAGCAGGATGGGGGCTCCTTCACCCAAAATCGTTGGAATATCTTGTGTTTTACGTTCCATACCAAGGCCGCTGCTTTATTTATTCATCGCGGTGCGCTTTCGTTTTTCTCGAAGTCAGTGGATGGGCGAGGTGGAGAGCTCTTCATCAGAAACAAAAGGTGCATTATTTACCTATAAAATAGTATCGTAGCATGCGTCTAGACTACCCTGGGTGACCTGTCTGTTCTGTCGTCGATCTCCAAAACACGGCGTGGGTCGGCCGATCACGGGACAACTTGCAGTTGCCGCGCATGAAACCGTCCAATAGAAAACCTCAGGCGGGTCGCGCCCCGTGGGCGTGGGTCGGTCGATCACGGGATAACTTGCGGTTGCCGCGCATGAAACCGTCGTGGCTGGATTTGCTTTGACGACGCCAAGTGTGAATGTGTTTCCTACTGAGTTACCTTCTGTGAAATATCGATCAATTATCAAGCCCAGGGTAAGCCTGACAACAATACGTGCTTCTCTAATCAGTATTTAGTGGTTGCATGGTCGACGGACTACCCAACCAATCAGTTTCCGCACGAGTACTTCAGTAAGCAATAAGCCGCAACGATAACTCCGTAAAAAATACAAAAAACTTGTTAAAATTATCTCGTACGATAGCACACGCAGTTTTTCAACAGCGCGCTTCGGCCATCGTTCTCCTGTGATGAGTGTGTCTAAGGGGCAGCTCTACTGGCGGGAGGGGTTCTTCTACTTCCCTTTCAGTACGAATCACCGCTACGTGTTGTATCGTCGGTCGTAGTGCGACCCCCCAAAAAGGAAGTAAATTCGCTTGTCGAAAAACTCGAAGGCGAATGAAAAGGCTGCACCGTAAATTGGCCTCTCCGGTAGACCGGGGGGCAACAAGCCGGCGATGCGCCTGCTACGCCGCACGCAAGAAGAGGCCACGTGATCCAAGGATACCCCAGCCCTACCTAACATTGTCTCGGAAGTAAAATACATCAATCCGGACGGAAATGTAAGGACCGTTTGGTATTAACATTACTACCTCAATGGTTCCTATATTTACATCCATATTATGGACGGAAATGTAAGGCCGTTTGGTATTCATAATACTACTCTAACGGTATTCATATTTCCGTCTAGAGCGGTACTAGATATACCGTTTGTTGGCGGTGGTGTACCGTTTATTGGCAGTGGTGTTGGGGAGGTACACCGTTTGTTGGCGGTGGTATTGTGCTGGTATATCGTGTCTTGGCGGTGTTGTGCTACTGGCTGTTTCGTATCCGGGCCGCTTTCTCCGACGCCTCGAACTTCGCGTCCGGAAACTCCGCTTTCAATTGTGCCAGCAACTCCAACGCTGTGTCGACCCGCCCCTGGAAAACATAACCAAAACAAACGTTGCCGATGTACAGGGGGGGCGGGGGCGATCGGCAACCAAATAAGCGTTGCTGTTGTAGGGGGGGGGGGGGGGGGGAGGACCAGCGGGCAGAACGTCTGTAAGCAACAGTATAACAGTGTTTACGCCTTGGCCCAGCTTCGACAAAATGGTTGATAGTCCACACTAACTCTTCATTACGGCTTCATTCAGAGAATTTTCCCAGGCGGTCGGGGTTGAGGCTAGGGTTTAGGGTTTAAAGTCAAGTATATTTCAACCATTTTGGCGAATCTGGGCTAAGGTCTACACAGCCTTCGCAAAAAAAGGGCTAGCGGGTGAGACTGCTGGGTTTTTCTCGACAAAAGAATCTCGGTGGCGCATGCGGCTCCAAGAACCAGAGATATGTACCAATCAGGACGGAAATGTAAGGACCGTTTGGCATTCATAGTGATATCCCAACCGTCCCTATATTTCCGTCCAGAGTGGTACCGATATACACTTTCTCGCTTCCCTGCCGCGACACCCAGCGTGCGCTTGCTGCAGCAGTATACACCAGGTACCGGGTATGCCTGTTTGCGTGCTTGCTTATGCCTGCTTATGTGCTTGCACTCGTACCTAATAATAACCGCAGACGGTGCTGCTGTAGATCGTGTTTTCGACACTATACTTTTGTAGCGGCTCAAAGAGGGGCTCCACAAACAACACTAAATATCGACAAAAGTGGGTCTGTCTAAATGGCGAGCCAAAGCAATCGCCTGCTACATCGCGACAGATGAATAACCAACCAAATTGATTTTGGGTCAACAATTAACCCTACAAACGACAAAAGTAAAACCGCAGATCCCGGTACGCTGCAACTACAGTCAGCCCGCCGCGATTCTAAAATATCAAGAACACGAGCAATCAATCCCACCAAAGAGGGCACCCCTGAGGCACAATCAATCAAAACCTGAGGTATTCTTCCACTCGACGGTCATCGGAGCCTGTCTTGTGACCACAGACAAGAATGTGGCGATGAGTTAATGTGAGAACAACAACAACAACAACAACCGGTACACAGTATCGAACAAAGAATAAACAAGGGGTGTGGATTTGTTGGGTTCGGCCCTCTCACCGTATCCGCCAGCACATCGGAAAGCTGTATCCACGCGGCAATGTTGGCCCGCCACAGCTCGATGGCCTCGCGAGCCGAGACCTCGGCTTCCTGGTCCACAGCACAAGCAAGACAGGCAAATAAATCAAACGCCGACGAGGGGCAGCAATACCAAAATATGAATGAAAAAAGTGTCGTCATATTTACGCATTGTCGCGCAATAGCAGTACGTAGCGGTCGCGATGTATCGTCTCCTACAAACCCAATTTGATTACGGCACGAGCAAGAGGCACAAAGAAAACGCCAACGAGGGGCAGCAATTAACAAAAAGCGACGTTATGTTACGCTTTCCTGTCCGAGCACGAAGTATTCCTGTCCGAGCAATATCGTTACGCTGACACGCTTTCGAGAATGATAACGCCAAATCAGGAAGTGCGCGTGTTTCGGGGACAGAAAAACACAACCCTTGGCGCGCATACTACTTATCAACAGGCCATGGGGTTGGTCATAGGGTTGCGAGTTCATTTTTTCTCTAGGTTTTTTTAAGAAAGGTATTGGGCTGTTCACGTGAAGAGCCTGGAAAAGGAAACATAGAAGCACCGCTACCGTCATAGCACACGTGTAAGCCTTTGTTTTGCACCCTGATTAGCTAGCCCTGACATACTCGTACCTCAAGGGCGATAGAGGCCTCTGCAGATCCCGGACTTCTCTTTCCCACGTCCTTCGCCACCATGCGCATAGCGCTAGACTGCTTCACCTTCGCCACGCTTAGTGCGTTACCATTGCCTGCAACACCAGTATAACAGCGACATCGGTACAGCAGCAACACCGGTATAGCAGTCAGGAAACGATGTCAAACGCGAGTCCAACGTGCGGCGTGAAGGCACGATGGCAGGAACGAATAAGCTACTATTTTTACGGAGGACCATAGTAATCAGAACCCATGATATACACAAAAACCTACATATTCCCCTCTTTTTACTATTAATAACCATATTTGGTCCTCATTACTATGTTCCCCCGAAAAAGTGACGATCGCAGCGACGCTACCATGCGCATCGCTCTAGATTGCTTCACCTTCGCCACGCTGAGCGCGTTACCATTGCCTGCAATACCGGTATAGGAGCAACACCGGTACAGCAGCAACACCGGTACATAAGTCAGAAAACGGCGTCAAAGGCGAGTCCAACGTACGGCGTGAGGGCACGATGGCAGGAATGAAGTAGCTACTAATAACAAATAACACCATTAACCTCCCTTTGGGACTCCAGAGGGAAAACATGTCGAAAAAAGTGATGATCGCAGCCACGCTATGATACCATGCGCATCGCGCTAGACTGCTTGACCTTCGCCACGATTTGTGTGTTTCCATTGCCTGCAACACCGGTATAGCAGCAACACCGGTACAGCAGTCAGTAAACGGCGTCAAAGGCGAGTCCAACGCGGGGCGTGAGGGCACGAAAGCAGGAACGAAGATGCTAGTAATAACACCATTAACCTCCCTCCTTTGGGACTCCAGAGGGAAAACATGTCGAAAAAAAAGTGACGACCGCAGCGACGCTACCATGCGCATCGCGCTAGACTGCTTGGCCTTCGCCGCGCTCAGCGCGTTACCATTGCCTGCACCACCGGTATAGCAGCAACACCGGCACAGCAGTCAGAAAACGGCGTCAAAGGCGAGTCCAACGCGAGGCGTCAGGGCACGATGGCAGGAACGAATAAGGTACTATTACGGAGGACCACAGTAATCAGAACCCACAATATGCACAAAAACCTAGATATTCCCCTGTTTTTACTAACCATATTTGGTCCTCATTACTATGCTCCCCCATACAATAATAAAACCATTAACCCCTCTTCGGGAATCCAGAGGGAAAACACGTCGAAAAAAAGTGACGATCGCAGTGATGCTATGCGCATCGCGCTAGACTGCTTGACCTTCGCCACGCTTAGTGCGTTTCCATTGCCTGCACCACGGGTACAGCTGCAACACCGGTATAGCAGTCAGTCGCTGGCATCCCACTCGCGTCCAACGAGCGGGTGGCGTGAGGGCACGACAGCGGAACGAATTAGCCACTATAAATAAATAAAAATGTCGGTTGACGGCGCTTTAGCCCCTCAACGGACAACCATCAATACAGCCGTCACGGATTCCCCACACTAAAACTAGTACCTTTAGTCTAAAGAACTCTTGACGGCACAAAACTACTGTAGGCCGTCAATCGATGTGTTCGCTATCAATCAGATGCGTTGACAGCGAAAGTCGCTTTGGACGCCTTGGTAAATTTTAAAGAGTACGTTTGGCGCCCACCTCTGCTCTGGGAGACGAATCAGGGGAAAAGTCGGGGATTTTTTGCGTGATGCGCTAGGGAAATAAGCGAGAAACGTTTCTCGTTGCAGTATTGAGCAGTTCTGCAGCTCTCTGCTGTCGGCTACTCTTCGGGGTATTACAAGTGGTTCATGAGAGACTTCGGGGATTCACAACTCTACACCCATCAAATAACACCTCCCCCTAGGAGATAGATGGTGGCCACAGACGGCCAAACAGCAAGGAGATAAGATAAGCAAAAAGCTTTATGTAATATATGAAAGAATCGTAATGAGCGCCCAAAAGTTGGAGATGTCTCTATTAGGAGTAGGAACGGTGCTCCGTCTCGAACGAGATGCGTAGTCAATGGTCAATTGACTAAGGCAGGTAACAAATGAGTTCGCCCATCGCCCCCCCCCCCCCTCCGGTCCCTCGGGCTGCAGCCGCGCGACTGCTCTAACCCCGCAGATAGCACGACATGATCACGCATACGTAGCAGGCACAGTCGCAAAAAGGGCGTTTCTTTGGCGGACATTTTTTGGGGCGGGGAAATGGGGTAGACCTAGCCGTGACAAGGCGTCCCCTCCGCTACGCACCCTCGAATGCCCCCTCGGTGGCGATGCACCGGCTGAAGCATGCCAATGCCTCGGCGTGCAAACCCCTTTGATAAAGCACGTCGCCCTCCGACACGTGACCGAAGGCACCCACGAGCGCGTCCGAAACCGGAAACCCGAAACTGATCTGTACAAAAAAGTTGAACCGGCAGAGCGTAGCTTGAGGGCTGCAGCAGCTTGCAGGGTGGGGGTATCATAGGTTGGTGCTTCTATTACTGCAACAATCAAATACCTACACAAATTCCAAGCAGTTTGCCCACAAAAACACGGGCGCAGTTCTGAAGGGTTCATCCTTTTACCACGGCAATAACTATCCCATACTAATTCCAACTAGTTTGTCCACAATATAGTGGGTGAGTTTTGTAAGGGGTTAACGACGCGCACGTATTCACGTGGTATCAGGGAATCGCACACGGAGCCGTTGTAGTTCTATAAATATATATATTTTCTCGCCGGTCCGCGTCTGTAACACATGCAAGTAACACCGAAACAACTAACGCGAAAACAGCCTTTTGGGGCATATGGCAGTTGTCGTGGTGTTTAGAGTCAATACGTGAATCGCGCTGTCTTATTGGCCGATGATCGATCTAACGACGGCGCCCTCACTGCAACGCTGCCGCAAATTATGCGATACGCGTGTACGTACCTCGACGATTGCAGCGATGGTGGCTGGCTGTGACACTCCATTATACACCTCCTCCGGCGGCCTCGTCATCACGTTTGGGCCCAGCCCACACCTGCAGTTCCACAACAATTTGACAAGATGTTCAGAACCCAAGTTACAATTAACAATAGTCACCTTTACCATGCATTCGTACAAACCATGAACGGGTGCGGAATGTTCGTTGCAGGAAATATCCCACTGCCTACCACCTACCACCGACGCGGTTCTGCGGTGTGGGAGATTGAACCAAGGAAACCTGAGGTTTGTGGAGCGATATACTAACTCTTAGTACAGGAGGCGTCATTGGGTAGGGGATAGGGGGGTGAGCGGCCGCCTTGTCCCCCAACTGGAGCGCAAGAGATACCTAGGCAGTCCGAAACGGTTATGTACGATCGGGGATGCCCACAGGACAGGAACACAACCAAAGTGCACAACTAAAGTGCTGCTTCTTACAAGAGGGGCGCCGAAGGACAAAAGACAACGATCGGCGTCTGCGAATGGACTTGGCACGAATCCACTGCCCGATAGAGGTTATATACACGGTTGCAACAGCGGACCGTCCGCTATGATACGCGACATATGCGCGAGTCTACAGGGATCTATCGTAATATTATTAGTACAAAATATGCCACAGTGGGCCTCAACACACGGCGATGCCACTGCTGCTGCTGCTGCTGCTCTTACAGAGTGGAACATCGCTCCTGCTGAACTCTGCTACTCACCAGTATAGGCTAATCCCTCGGGCTGTGAGCTGGTTGGCTAATAGTCGCCGACCAGCTATTAGTTGCCGAAATTTGCAAAGCTCTGCGTTTTTGTATCTGACTGGTGCGCGTGTCACTCGAAATTTGTTTTACATCGAGAACAACTAAAGTCAGCTGGTTGGCATACTTCGCCATCCAACCACTACTGTAGTATCAGCTGTCAAGTCCAACCAACCCACCGCCCTACTCATAATGGATGTCGACAAGCGATGGATGGTTTATCACCTGCCTTGACAGCCGGTCTCGATGACTTCGACGTTGGGAGGGGCAAACGCCCTGAACGTGTCAAGCGTCCAACGAGAACCTGCCTGATGTTGAGGCGGTGTTGAGACGGCCGGAGGGGAAGAGACCAGCAAAGGTCGAGAGGCATCTCATCTTCAGCCAACCAGTAGAGCTTACCACGCGTTCGTGGTTGAAGTACACTGTGTGCGAGACGAAGAGGACTACCCCTACATTGGCTGATTGGGCTTGATTGGGCCAGGGGTAGGGTTAGGGTTAGATTGAAGTCAAAATGTATGTCAACCATTTTCTCGAATAAAGTGGTAAGCTACCCTCCAGTCAACCGCTAAAGTACCATGGTCGCCGTCAAAGGTCCAAGGTGGCGCCCTTGGTCCGATGCAACTGCAAGTTGAAGTTAGACCACAGACAAGAGAGGGACTGCTGCTGCTGCTGCTGCTGCTGCCTGCTGATGTCAAACTCGCATACTTGCGCGCGTGCAATGAAGCCTGGGGTGGAGAAATAACGCCGACTGAGATTGATGCAGAGATATACTAAGGCTGCACGAGCTGCTCGAGGACAATGCACGACGGAGATTTCAGGACACGTTCGAGACAAAGCAAGTTGGGGTGTGGAGGGAGCCAAAAGCCCGACTTATGTATCATGCGATTATGCGAGCAAAACAGTGGTTGAGCATGTATTGAGACAGTCGTGCCTGAAGAAAATGAACATGTCATTGATTGTCACTTACTTGTAAGGGAAGCTGTAAATGCAACAGCCTATAGCAACAATATGTCCACAGCAGCCTACTCGCCCTATGTGTTGACAAACTGCAACCTACAATAACAGTATTAATAGTAGTCATGCATATACCATACTGACTAGAATGGAGTCTACACCCGACTAAGCCTACAACTGTGTAGACTAAGCTGTAAACAGCTCCAATGCTCTTATAGCCACCATACGCCCACAGCAGCCTACTTGTCCTCTGTGTTGGCAAACTGCAACCTAATCATTCACAGAGATCATGGGTAGCATGGAGTCTACAGCTGTAGACAAGCTGTAGACAGCTCGCTATCCACCCTCGAATCATATCATGATCGTACCTTACGACAGGACGTGTTGGTGCAAACATGCACGCTCGGTGGCAATGCCATGACGCAGAAGGCAGAAGCAACAGGACCAGCCACCGCGAAACCAAGCGCGAGCGAGAAAAGAGCCACGAAGGTCGTCGCGGAGAAGAAAGATAAGCTGCTCCGTTGGCAAGGCTGGCAAGGTCGCCTTCTCGACGGCAAGCTGCTTGCCCCGTCCCGAGGGTTGTCGTTGTCGTGAGGTAGGTGATGATACGTCTCGAGCAGCTGTTCCAACTCCAACGTTCGACCATTTTGCACCATCATGCCCAAAATACCTCGTCCTAAAATACTGAAAACGCCTTTGTTACAGCACCTCTCCAGAAACTATGGAGGGTCAAGGAAATACCGTCTATAGACCGTATCTAGATGCTGGTGAGATGCTCCCTTGCCCCAGCTGCTGTCTTTATCTGCGTGTCTGTTTTAGTGGTGCATTCGGTGCTCTCGAGGTCGAAAAAATGCGATTTGTCCCCTGGTGGGTAATGCCTACGAATCTACTTGAAAAAAACGCGGCGCAATTACGCGGAGCTCGGATTCGTTTCAAAAATTATTTCGGCGCCGCATGCCGCTTGCCGTGCAACACGCGCATTCGCACACTCGCTGAAACCGCTGAAACGCTGTACGAGTTAACGAGTATTCGTAATTATGTACCCCAGATCCAAAGAATAACCCACAGGTAGCTGGAAGCTCTGCAGGTTGCTAGGATATCGTTCTGGTCTCCATCAACAAGGCATTATCGTTCTGCTCGCGTATCGTCGATCGTCGAACTCTATGTACGACGACATAAACTCGCTCAGCATGTAAGATGCACCTGGTACGTAAGATGGGATGCGCCCGTATGGCGCTTCGCTCCACGGGCGGCATCCGCCCGTTACGCTAGCTCAGATAGAGCAAAACGTGAAGCGGACAGAGGTCCATGGTTTGGTGCAACTTGCGACTTGAAAATGCC
>JAYJMJ010000166.1:7660451-7670788 GCA_036873875.1 Laminaria ephemera | reverse complement strand
GGGGGAGGGGAGGGGAGGGGAGGTCTACTACTGACACTCCTACTACTACTCTACTACTTCCACAACTGCTACCATTACCCACCGCTAATTACGCTAATAGCCCACGAATAAGACGCAAACAGTATCCGAACGAATTATGCTCGGAGCTTACGACTAGTGTCGTTAACGAAAAGGGCCAAAAGAGCACAGTAGCCACGCCGGCGGATCGGTGGAGGGACTTCTACCCTTGCTTCTGCTGTTACTTATAACCACGCCACACACAGGTCGCATTAAGGCTGCGGGGGATCTTGAACCACGCCCCATACCCGGGTTTCCGGTTCACTCTAATCTCTAGATATTTTTTTGGTGCATTCAATTATGCTGCGTTTTTAACACGCTGCATCTGGACCTTCAGTTAGTCGGTGCCTCAGCAAAGAGCGGGTGTAACTTGTTAGTGGTGCATCCACAGCCGCTCGTGATTATGTTCAGATCGTTCGTCCGCACTTTTTCAACGGAGGTCTACACCTCGAGTTTGGGGTGCTGCAGTGGTCGAAAATTGTCGAAAGTCAGAAGACAACTTGAGACAAAATTCCAACTCCTACCTGAACGCTTACACTTCACTTGAGCAAAGCTACATCTCCGCACAAGCAACTACAACTCGCGAAACTGAGCCACGTTCCCCATGAGGTGGTTGAGGGCATCGGGTACAGCGGGCAGCAGTCGTAGGCAACCAGAAACGCCTTACGAGGTGATTTCGTGAGGTCAAAGTTGCCAGTCACCATCGACAAAAGAACGTATTTTTGCTCCAAAATACACTATTTTAAATATTTGCGAGTTAGTATGACCACCAAACAAAGTCGTAGGCAACCAGAAACGCCTTACGAGGTGAATTCGTGAAGTCAAAGTTGCCAGCCACCATCGACAAAAGAACGTATTTTTGCTCTAAAATGCACTATTTGAAATATTTGCGAGTTAGTATGACCCCCAATGGCTACAGCACGTACGAAGAAACGGCTTTCCCCAAACGTTAGCTGAGGTTTTCGCGGATCGTGTTTGAAATACTAATAATTTGCACCCGAAAAACGTGCGGACGGGGAATATTCGTCGCCGTTTGGGGTAGTCAAGGATTGGACTAAAGAAAGGGCAAAAAAGGGCAAAAAAAAACACGAAATTCTTCAAAATTTGATTCAGTTTTTTTTATACGAGAAAAGTGGATCTTGCTTGTAAAACTCGTAACTCTATTTCCAAGTCGTTTGTACTTTTTGGAGAAACGCCTACCAGGTACTATTAAAACGCGAGCCTACTTGACAAAATATTACTTAGGGATCCCCCACGGCCTTTAGAGAGATCACAAGACGAAGTGTGGATTCCAGCAATTTCTACTCCTTCCTACTGCTATGCTGCTGCTCCTACTGTTATACCATACTGCCACTACCACTACCACTACAACTGCTAGTCCAAATAAAATACGCACTTAGGATGGAACTCACCGCTAGCCGAGCTGACGCAAAGGGCCACAACGAACATAATAGCCACGCTGGAAGACGGCATCGTGAAACGTGGTCTTCAAACCTGACGGAAATAAATCAAAGACACGAAATTAGCTTCGGCGTTTAAAAGGAAATTTGTCCGGATCGGGTACACTAAAGCTTCAGCGATAGAGCAGTAGAGTACAGTAGCACTGTAGTAGCACTGTAGTAGTAGTACTGCTGCTGTAGTAGTAGTAGTAGCGGTAGTAGCGGTAGTAGCAGTAGTAGCAGTAGTAGTAGTAGTAGTAGTAGTAGTAGTAGTAGTAGTAGTAGTAGTAGTAGTAGTAGGAGTAGGAGTAGTAGTAGGAGTTGTAGTAGTAGTAGTAGTAGTAGTAGTAGTAGTAGTAGCTGTCGACTCGTACGGTAATTATCGCGGTATATCGGTAACTACCGATGGGCCGTCTTCAGACTAACCCCGCCGACGATGGTGATACTGCAAAAACACGAGCAGCGACCGTTTGAGCGGTGTAACCCAGGGCAAATAATCAAAAACAAAACAAAACAAAACAGCCTGAAGCTACTCAATCCACACCAAAAGCAAATAATCCCAAAATCAGATGTAACCAAACTAAACCCAACACATAGAACAAACCAACCCAACCACCCCGACCCGACCCCGCCCAAACCAAACCAAACCCAGCCAAACCAAACCAAACCCCCCTATTCGAACCAAACCAGACCAAACCAAGGCAAACCAAACAAATCCATCGAACCCAACCCAATACTCACCATACGGTAGCGGGGGTACCTACTGTAGTGATTGTCAGGTGCCTCACATGAGCAGCTTCATACCCCACCCAAAAGCGGATTTTGAAAAACTTTACGTTGTACACACGCGTCATCCCATGAAGAACTGTAGCCCCTTTGCAACTGAATAATCGATTTTGAGGACACGCTGCTTGGAAATAGTTATGGGACATTTTAAGCAGTAGTCAAAGGGTTGGTATTACGGAGTACCATAGTAATCAGGACCCACGATATACACAAAAACCTACATATTCCACTGTTTTTACTAACCATATTTGGTCCTCATTACTACAGTATGTTCCTCCGTACTAATAGTTACCTGGGACACACGCTACGACAGAGGTGCACCATTTTGTTTCTCGAGCTCCGCACTCGAGGAGCTCTAAACCTCACCCAAAAACTGCATTTAAAAAAAAAAAAAAACATGACGGTGCAACCCGATGAACAAACCTATTATGGCCAAGGTATACAAAAAAATCGTCATGTCGCAAAACAAGAATGGCGTTCCGACGATTTTAGGGTTAAGGAGCCCCGTCATTCAGAAACAAAAAAAAAAAACGAAAAGTGGTACCTCTATCGTAGCGCGGGGATCTGATTTTTTTTCGATGATGATGATGATGATGATGTTTCCACATTAGCGCAGTTCCCTGAGATCTACCCCGTGGTCACAACCACCTGTCTACTGCACCAGAGAGATTTCGAGGCCAGCGCAAGAAAAGTGGTTATGGGTTACGGAGACTCAGCTTTCGCGCTGTTCCGGGGATTCGAGGTCGGCGCAAGAACAAAAGGTGTTGTAGCCTACGGAGCAGACGCCATTCTCGCGAGGAAGGGTATACTCCCCGGTCAGGTTTAACGTACCCGAAGGAAACTGCAGAAGGAAGGTGGGCAAAGGTACGGGTTTCAAAACCTGGGAGGTGGAGGAGGACTGTACCTCCAAGTTGTGTTCGAGACGGCCACGAGCAACTCGAACCGATATTGGACGAGGATCGAGGATCGTTCCACTCCGTACGCCGCTGCTTAGCTCATTTACAACCCTGTGCCCTCGTTTTGGAGATGGTAATATTTGGAGTCCACGTTGGGTCCTTTTTGCATTATAGAATAGTAGGGACAGGGCTAACAAGGAGGTGTGTTCGCCTGTGGTACCGGCACCTGACCACTTGTCTCGACATATCGATTCCTAAAAAAATCATTACGGAACTACAGTGCCCCTTTCCGTACTCTAAGGTGGAGTTGGCAAGCGAAATTTTAGACTAGACTCGTCGACGTTAAAAAAACATATTTTTCCTAACACCAAATTAGGTTATAAATAAACCCCATAATAAACCTATGAACTGTATCATTGCACGCCTTCAAGTACGAGTACGCGCACGCTTGGAGGAGGCCTGTAGACCCAACTCACCCGCAGTTTGTAGATACATGTGGAGTCGACTCACCCGCAATTTATAGGGAGGCATGGAGAGTAGGAAGAGAGCCACAATACAGGTCAGGCGTGCCTCGTTGAAAGCGGGAGGAAGGGATGCGCAGAGATGAGGGCAAGGTACCAGATCGGACTGTCCTTCAGAGTGAATCGCGCCGCGTTACAACCTGGGGATGTACGGTTTATGGGGTCATTCTGTGGTTCTGTTTACTCTGTCCTCCCCCGTACTCGGAGATGCATAGCAAAAAGTGAAGGCTTTATCTCAAGCCCTTGGAAGAAAAACCTACGACAACGCCGGACTGGCCGCAAAGAGCCCACGCAGCTGTTCAGGAGGACACGAGCGCCTGCGATACGGCGACCCTGCACAGGCCTGTCCACCCCGAGCTTTATCGCTTGTGAGTACCGTGTTTCACAGCCCCTCTGGAGCTATCAATGACAACGCGTTATCTTCCAATCTGGTGTTCCTGATGGACGCCTGAATAGGGCGGGATCCTCTGTTAATAGAGGCTCTCACCATCCAATTCGCCCTACCAATTACCCCCCCCGCATGGTGAATGTCTGAATGACGTAACCGTTGTAGAAGTACATTCCCGTTTTTTGGGAAAAATACTTGGAAATAGAGTGGGATAACTTTTGCAGTTGCGAAAGGGTTCAGCCGGTACCCTAAAACTGCTCGTAAACCATTTTCACCAGCCGTGTATATACAGGCATAGACCTATACGAACTATATGCCGAGAGATCGGAGGCTTCGGGTGGAAACACACATGTCTCCAAAACAAAACCCAAAAAAAGTCGAAACTGCGCTACAATATTAGGGGAACAACCTCGGGAACAAAATCTCTGTTCTCGTGTTGCATGCGCTCCTAATCGCCGAGATCTGCAAAAGCAGAGATCCACGAATACTGAATATCTGGTATGAGTAATGAACAGGCTCGAACGGACGCACAACGTCGAATCGAGGGAAGAGGCAGTCAGAGAGGCCACGGTTAAGACTTGGGCAGGTGCACAAAGTCCCATAGGAGGGAAAGGCCTCGGCTTTGGCTGCACAGGGCTGCAGATATCGTCTCCCTCGAGCATGGAAACTAAACGATATCTTGAATTAGTACGAATCTGGTATGAATTAATAATTTTTCATCAACCCCCCCCATATATATATATATGATGTATTGCGGTGTGGCAAAAGACGGGTGCTATGGGAGGGGTACAGTACCTTTTTTTGGCGAAAATGTTTATGATCTTCCTACGATAGGGGTACAGTACCTTTTTTTGGCGAAAATGTTTATGAGCTTCCTACGATAGGGGCACAGTACCTATTCTTGGCGAAAAATGCATGACGACGCGTCTTACGATAGAGGCAGTACTTTTTAGCTAATTTTTTTTTTCTGAAAGACGGGGCTCCTTAACCCAATATCGTCGGAACTTGACTATTTTTCTGCAAATAACTTTTTCGTTGTTTACCTATTAATAGGCGCCATGGGAGTTTCCATCGGGTAGCACTTGTACTTTCTTTCCCCAAAAAAATCATTTTTTGGGAGAGGTATAGAGCTCTTCAAGTGGGGAGCCTCAGAAAAACAATGGTACATCTCTGGCGTAGAATGCGTCCGATGGAGACGACCAGTGCCATGCTGGGGGGGGGTAAGTTGTAGGGCCTATTTGTACTGAGATTTACTGAGAGCCACTCGCGCGGGTGGCTCCCTACTGCTTTCCGGTTTCGCGATATGCACCGCTATATAATTGCTTGGTACGCTCGCCAACAAAATATGTGCTTACGTCCGTTATTTGAGTGAGGGACTGGGCCATGCGCGCAAGTGGCCTAAACCTGGTGGATAAAATGGGGGCACCCCGCCGACCGTAGCTTTAGTCAGATCCAGTAGGTCTTAAATCAAGTGGCTCTATGCCAACGACCCTGAGCATCTGAGTATAGTTCCCGCAGACCGCGTTTCAGTCGTGGCGGGAGGGTGGTGGCGGCGTACTACTGCTGTGTACCCTGGTAGCGGACGCCGGCGTTTGCTCTCTACCACAGACGGCAGTTGGCGTTTCCTCTTCTTTTTAGTATAGGAAAATAGTTTCAAATACGTGAGCTGTGAGTTTGACCGATTGAGTGGTCGATACTCAGCTTTGCGAGCTGCGCGACACATTTTGAACGTTAACTTACTATATTGTACCAGTACAATGTACCGTGAGTATGAGCGCCAAAGCACCACAGGTAGGCGCACGCATGCGCTCTACATATTCCTGGAGGGCGCAAACGGAAGGGGTCCACTATGCCCCCCAGGAAAACAAACATAACACTACAGTAGGTACATAATACACACATACATGTGCATGCGCCGATTTCATATTGCATGTATTGCCATTATGTTTCGTTTGCCATTCGACAATGTACGGCACACATTCCAAGCCAACATACATCAAGTTATCGCCTTTTCTACTTATTCGGAGTTGCATGCCGCTAAATCACACAGTGCAAGCCACCCATCAAGCGGCGTTTTTTCCCTACACTGCGGTGTGCCCTGAACCGCACCAGCGGAGCAGAGAGCTTAACGGAAAACCGCGACGCACCGCCCCGTTTATGATTCAAAACAAAACAAAAAAAAACAGATAAAAATACACACTGCTTGCTCCGCGCCGTGTAAGTGTACTATTTTCTTGCAATACAAAATCGGCACCGGGATGCACCGTACGTTTTTCGGACAATAATATCCGCAAAGCATCGAGCCGCACCGCACCTTATAAAATATCCCCGCCATGCAATTAACTAAAAATTAAAAATCCACACCTTGCCGTGCCGTACCGCACCGCAGCAGCGTGGTACGATGAGCTAAAATGAAAACCTGCACTGCGCCGCACTGTACGGCTTTCGAAGTGCGAGAACCGCACCACACCGTAAAAAACCTTGCTAAACTATACGAGCGCGGCGACTGCCGTGCGATTATCGGCGGAGAAAACGCGAATTGTGTTGTGTACACGTAGTATAAGAGTATACATACAAATATATACTCCGTGCACAGATAGATACAGAAAACTGATGCTGTAGTTTACAGGCCGATCGAATTAACACGCTAGGAAACAATCGAAAAATCGCTTTGTTGCTCACTCGACGTGCGTGAACCATCCCCGGACGAAGATATCGATGGGACACGATCCCAATCCTATGCTATCATCCTAGCCTCCGTCCCGACCCCCGAGGCGCGCCGCCTCCCCGTCCTCTTCGCGTTCGTGCTGGTGCGGCGTCGAGCTCCGAGAATGCCACTCCCTCCTCCCTCCTTCGATGATCGATCGTGTTTGGAAGTATCGTCGACCCTCGTCACATCTCCACACCCCCTCCCCTCCCGCTGCTCAATAGTATGCTGATAAGGCGTATCGTGTTACCCAATTTCAGACTTGCCACAATAATACACCGCTCAGCAACGTGCTGATAGGGCGTACAGTATTGTGTTGCCTAATTGCAGACTTGCCACAAAAGTCGCGCTACTCAACAACGTGCAGATAAGGCGTACGGTATTGTGTTGCCTAACTGCGGACTTGCCACAAGGACGCGCTGCATCACCCAACAGTGCACAAATAAGGCGTGCAGTGTCGTACTACACCCTTTTAGACTTGCCGAGTAAGCACTATGCTCAACAATGTGCTGATAAGTGCTGATAAGCAAAGGTGTCTAATGACGGTCCATCACGAAAAACAGAGCACCGGTCACGGGCATACGGGCGACGTATTCCGCAAAAAATTCTATTAATAGCAGTTACGGTTTATCGCAAGCGTCCGTCACGACAATTTTTTCGAAAAATCCCGCCCGTCACACCCCGTCTTTAGACACCTTTGCTGATAAGGCGCACCATTTCAGGACTCGCCAAGGACGTGATACTCAACCATGCGCTGATACGGCGTATCGTGTTACACCATTTCAGACTTGCCAAGAACGTGCCACTCAACAATGTGTTGTGTTGCTGCTGTGTTAGATGTGCACCATACCATGGTAGTCATTGATACTGTAGATATGCACCATAGCCACTGAGCCCTCAGTCAGCGTTGACTGTAGTTCAGTGTTTATGGTGTATATCTGATAAAAGCACAACCCGGGGTCCGTCTGCCTGTTAAGCCTGGGCATAACACGTACAATATCGAGTTACTCACATGCAGACTTGCCACAGCGGAGCCACGCCGCTCTACAACGTGATAATAAGCCGTACAGCAGTATCGTATTACACCCTTTCAGACTTGCCAAGGGCGCGTTTTGTGCCGATAGGACGTACCTGGTATAGTGTTGCTCAATTTTAGACTTGCCAAAAAGCGCCTCCTTGCTTCTCGGAAAACGATGTCCTAGACGTTGGGCCACTACGACTATACCACCATGTCCGTAAAAATAAGAAATATCACTACGTCCGTAAAAAAAATCACCATGTCCGTAAAATATAAGAACCGTTTGGTTATACATGTGAATATCTATAGGTATTTATATTTCCGGACATATTGGTACGACTACACCAGCCTCCGCGTTCCGTCAATCCTCCTCGTCAGCAACAACCAGTAACCTATCTCGCCGCCCGCAGCACCTACAGCAGACGTAGTCGAAAAACCATGAACAACCCTTGATAACGAGATGTGAGACAGTAAAGAGGGTCAGGAAAAATATGCTGAAATAGGCCATAGCTTGATAGAACCCGATCCCATTCCATACGCCCATAGCTTTTGATGGAGTCCGACCCCCGTCTCATGGAGCACACCAGCTCCGTCCTGACGCCACCGGACACGGTCTAGTTCGGCAATTACGCGAAAGGGCGCAGAGGACGACAGCGAGACGAGGCCAGTAACAAAATACGAACAGTAGTCAGCAATATAGCCACAGAGTCGTTCGATATTTGACAAGTCTCGGTGGTGCTGTCCGCTGCTACAGTAGTACACGGTGTTCTATTGGGGCGTGTCTGAATCATTACGTGACTACCCTTGGACAGACCAGTACCGCTACCAATGCCGTTAGCTGTCGTGTGCGGTACGTCTTTAGTTCGGGCCAGGGAATTACGTGAAAGGACGACAACGAGGTGAAGTCAGGTCGATGCGAAAACTCGACAATGAAATCAGGACACCAACCAACCGCACGCACACACGCTCGGGCCCCGTAGCCGCTGAGTTCGGTCGCAAAAGATGGAAAAAGAGATAGCTCGGCAGCTACATACAACAACCAGCGGCTGTAGTCGTGATGGTTGCAGCAGAGAAAAAAATATATACAAAATTATACGTAAGTGGTGGAGAGTAGAGGAGATGTTCGGGTGCTTGGTTGGACAAATAGAGCGATACTAAGCCGGAAGTAGGTACAGAAGGAAGGTAGAGTTCGTGCATATGTTTTCTTTTTTACCAGGTATGGGTTTCCCTTGCTTTTTTTTTCTTGTTTTTGGGAATGTTTACGAGTATGAGTGATCGACGTTGAAGCTCATGCTGCACATTGTCGGATGGCGAGCATACTATACTGTATTAATGGCTATAAATTGTACGAACTCGTTTGGTATTTGACAGGTGCTGTGTCCACTAACGGAACGCTCTTCTAGATCGGGGCGTGTCTGAACCTTTACGTGACTACCCTTGGACAAACCACTCTCGATCGCTTGTTAGCTCTCATGTGTAACACGTCTCATGAAGCGCACCAGCTTCGCTCCGTTGAGGCCGACAATCCCCCGTCACAGGACGAGAAGGAAATGAGGCCAAAGAATACGAACTCGCTTGGTATTTATTTGACGGGCCGCTGGTACCATCCGCTACCAGTATACACGGTCCTCTATTGGGGCGTGTCTGAGCCCTTACGTGACTACCCTGCCAAACCACTACCGCTCAGTACGTACGAATAGCTCTTATGTGCCATGCGTATAGAGGGTCTCCTCGTATCATACTGAACCGACTACTGTATGAGTGCAGCATTTCGGGCAAAAATCGCGAGTCACTTTGTGTGTGTGCGGTGCGACGACATTTTGACGGCTCGGCTTGAAGCTACCCGCGATCGTATGTATAATACGCATCACCTTCGATACACTTGCCGACGCTTGTCAGTACCAGCTCTCCTTGTTCTGTAGCCTGCCAGTGCTCGCACCTCTCCTGGCTCGTACGAGTAGAGGCTTAGTTAGGGCTTAGGGCGTAGGGCGTCTCGTGCAGCATTTATGCGGCGCAACTACTTGTAGTTTTTTTAACTGGGAACCGGGTATGTATGCGATTGTTTTGCCAAGAATCTTTTTCTTCCGGATTGCGCGTTATGCACGTTTGGACTGTCTCCAATTTTCACGATCCGAATTGGGATTGACACTGATTCCGAGGACCCCAACCATGAAATTCGGAAAGGAAAATTCCAAGAAAGATCCCTTACCAATCACAGCGACGCAGCAACTACCGAAAATATCAGGATAATACGAAGATACGGTCGTACGTTGTACGATATGATATCTGATATCGTCATATATATCTTCTTTTTTATTTGTGACGGTTCGACGAACATATTGATTTTTGTATGTTGCGGTTCGAGGAACAGTTGTGCCGCATTTAGGATTTTGAATGGACAGGACGGCAGTTTGTTGCAGCTTTTGTCCCCCTCCATACGGGTTATAAAGTATCAGTGCGCAGAATGATTATGGACCGAAATCGCCCTAGGTAAAATTGTCCTGTTGACCCTGGCAGCATCCAGG